>AWOL01S0019828.1:0-48357 GCA_000715115.1 Nicotiana otophora
TCCTTTCCGACTTCATGAAAATAATGTAAGAGCTTCTTGGTCCCGAAGTACCATATCTTAGTGTAATTGGTACATTAATGTATCTTTCTAACATTACAAGGTCTGACATAACTTTTTCAGTTAATGTCTTAACAAAATATAGCTATGCTCCTACAAGGAGACATTGGAATGGAATCAAACACATATTGCGGTATCTAAAAGGGACTACCGATATGGGATTATTTTATGGCAATGATTGCAGTCCTGATCTTGTTGGTTATGCCGATGCTGGGTATTTATATGACCCACACAAGGCTCGATCTCAAACAGGCTATGTGTTTACATATGGAGACACTGCCATATCTTGGCGATCGACTAAGCAACCAATCGTGGCTACTTCATTTAGTTATGCTGAGATAATTGCTATTTATGAAGCAAGTCGAGAATGTGTATGGTTGAGGTCTATAATACATCTTATTCGAGATAAATGTGGTTTGAAGTGTAACAAACTACCCACAATTTTGTATGAAGACAATGCAGTATGCATAGCCCAATTGAAGGAAGGATTCATAAAGGAGATAGGACAAAGCAAATTTTACCAAAGTTATTTTTCACACATGATCTTCAAAAGAATGGTGATATCAATGTGCAACAGAGCCGTTCAAGTGATAATATGGCTGATCTGTTCACCAAATCTCTACCGACATCAACTTTCAAGAAACTAGTGTACAAGATTGGGATGCGAAGGCTCAAGGATGTGAATTGATGCTCTCATCAGGGGGAGTTAATACATGTTGTACTCTTTTTCCCTTACAAGATTTTGTCCCACTGGGTTTTTCTTGCAAGGTTTTTAACGAGGCAACCAAAAGGCGTATTTCTAAACATGTGTACTCTTTTTCCTTCACTAAAATTTTTTTCCCATAGGGTTTTTTCCTAATAAAGTTTTAACGAGGCACATTATCTATGGACATCCAAGGGGGAGTGTTATAAGAAAAATCAAATTATGGTGGATGTCTACTCTTCCTCCATGATCTTCTCAAATGCTTAATGACATATTNCAATGACATATTTCTATGCTTAATGACATATTCAATGAGATATTTTTCTTCGCTTTTCATGCCTATATAAAGGCCTTGTAATAGATAAGAAAATACACACAATTGAAGAAGAAATACTCTTCCTTCTCTCTATCTCTATTTCTTGTTCATGTTTTACTAAATTGCTTTTATTTCATAACTTGTTCTTGTTCATGTTTTACTAAATTGCTTTTATTTCATAACAAGAGTTAGTTTATTCCCTTAGTGGGTTCTATAATTTTTTATTTCTATTTTCTAATTTATTTCTATTTTATCTTACTCAAATCCAATAAGAATTAATCTACAATCTATTTAACTTCAGAAGATCAAAAAACTTTATAAAGTAAAATCTTACATTATTTTTGATAAAATATACACGTGCAAATCTTAAAATTATTTATATTTTGTTAGTTCATATTAACCTATTTATCCTAAATTGTTTCTTTATGTTACATAACTTGTTAGTTCACTTTAAAGTTCTCTTCTCTTATAGTTTGTACCAATTTATTTTAAGCTATAACTCTTTACTTTTCTGTTGTCCTATCATTTTTGTAAATTAACAACTTTTTTATTTGTTAAATTTATAAGAGTCTAATAAAAGTCTAAATTGTTTAAATAGAATATTTTTAAAGTTTAAATAAAAATGTAAAATTAGATATATAAATTGTTAACACTTTTAGTTAAAGCAATTGTTTTTGTATGAAATCTTGGCCCGCCACTTTTGGAGAGTAATCATTGTGGATGTTAGTTTATAGAGGTTTGTATATAACATTTGATGGGAGGGAAAAGCTTATTATAGTTTATAAGTACTTTATATGGCTGAGCACAAGAAATTTCTGTCATTATACAAACGGAAGAGGATCAAATATGCCCTTATATTATACGAAATTGAGCACATTTGCTTTTCGTTAATATTTTAGCTCAAATATACCCCTAGCGTCACATAGTTGGTCCATATATGCCCTTAGAGTTACACAGTTGACCCATATATGCCCTTTTCGAAACAGAATCCACCCAAACTAATTAGCTCTTTCGTTAATTATATTGAAGTGTATTACAAACATTATTTCCTTTTTATTATTACTTTTTTTCTTTACCTATCTCTTTTCTTTCTTCTTTTTTCTTTTCTTCTCTTTTTCTTTTTCCTTTTTCTTTCTCCCTTATCCGATTTCCTCCATTAATGATGTCTTCTCCATTTTCATCACCAATTTCACTTGACAAAACTCATGAATTCCAATTACTAAGAAAATTCTCCCATAAAAATATTTTTATAGATCATATGTTTGTCAATTGTTTTTAAAAATATTTAACAAAGTAACATTGAAATAATATTTATGTAACAAAAAATCCGAAAATCCAACAAAACCGAACAATCCAAACCGATATAATTGGTTTGGTTTGATTTTAATAAAAATTGAACCAACCCGTTCTATGTACACCCCTAATCTACATAGGTAATAAAAAAAATAGAAAATGTCCAACTGAAAATTGACTAACAACTCAATTTTATAACACTACAACTTGAACTCTAGGCTTTAAATCAATAAATTATCTTTCTGAAAACAATTTAAATATTTTGGTCTTTTGAGTATTGTTAAAGGTTGAGATGTTTTTATTATTTTAAAGTTTAAACCATAATTTTTGGAACAATTTAATTTCATTTATTTAGAGGGCCAGTGAAATTGGAACTTGATTACCTTATGGGAGAATTTTCTTAATAATTGGAATTCATGAATTTTGTCAAGTGAAATTGGTGATGAAAATGGAGAAGACATCATTAATGGAGAAAATCGGATAAGGGAGAAAGAAAAAGGAAAAANAGAGCCGTTCAAGTGATAATATGGCTGATCTGTTCACCAAATCTCTACCGACATCAACTTTCAAGAAACTAGTGTACAAGATTGGGATGCGAAGGCTCAAGGATGTGAATTGATGCTCTCATCAGGGGGAGTTAATACATGTTGTACTCTTTTTCCCTTACAAGATTTTGTCCCACTGGGTTTTCCTTGCAAGGTTTTTAACGAGGCAACCAAAAGGCGTATTTCTAAACATGTGTACTCTTTTTCCTTCACTAAAATTTTTTTCCCATAGGGTTTTTTCCTAATAAAGTTTTAACGAGGCACATTATCTATGGACATCCAAGGGGGAGCGTTATAAGAAAAATCAAATTATGGTGGATGTCTACTTTTCCTCCATGATCTTCTCAAATACTTAATGACATATTCAATGACATATTTCTATGCTTAATGACATATTCAATGAGATATTTTTCTTCGCTTTTCATGCCTATATAAAGGCCTTGTAATAGATAAGAAAATACACACAATTGAAGAAGAAATACTCTTCCTTCTCTCTATCTCTATTTCTTGTTCATGTTTTACTAAATTGCTTTTATTTCATAACTTGTTCTTGTTCATGTTTTACTAAATTGCTTTTATTTCATAACAAGAGTTAGTTTATTCCCTTAGTGGGTTCTATAATTTTTTATTTCTATTTTCTAATTTATTTCTATTTTATCTTACTCAAATCCAATAAGAATTAATCTACAATCTATTTAACTTCAGAAGATCAAAAAACTTTATAAAGTCAAATCTTACATTATTTTTGATAAAATATACACGTGCAAATCTTAAAATTATTTATATTTTGTTAGTTCATATTAAACTATTTATCCTAAATTGTTTCTTTATGTTACATAACTTGTTAGTTCACTTTAAAGTTCTCTTCTCTTATAGTTTGTACCAATTTATTTTAAGCTATAACTCTTTACTTTTCTGTTGTCCTATCATTTTTGTAAATTAACAACTTTTTTATTTGTTAAATTTATAAGAGTCTAATAAAAGTCTAAATTGTTTAAATAGAATATTTTTAAAGTTTAAATAAAAATGTAAAATTAGATATATAAATTGTTAACACTTTTAGTTAAAGCAATTGTTTTTGTATGAAATCTTGGCCCGCCACTTTTGGAGAGTAATCATTGTGGATGTTAGTTTATAGAGGTTTGTATATAACATTTGATGGGAGGGAAAAGCTTATTATAGTTTATAAGTACTTTATATGGCTGAGCACAAGAAATTTCTGTCATTATACAAACGGAAGAGGATCAAATATGCCCTTATATTATACGAAATTGAGCACATTTGCTTTTCGTTAATATTTTAGCTCAAATATACCCCTAGCGTCACATAGTTGGTCCATATATGCCCTTAGAGTTACACAGTTGACCCATATATGCCCTTTTCGAAACAGAATCCACCCAAACTAATTAGCTCTTTCGTTAATTATATTGAAGTGTATTACAAACATTATTTCCTTTTTATTATTACTTTTTTTCTTTACCTATCTCTTTTCTTTCTTCTTTTTTCTTTTCTTCTCTTTTTCTTTTTCCTTTTTCTTTCTCCCTTATCCGATTTCCTCCATTAATGATGTCTTCTCCATTTTCATCACCAATTTCACTTGACAAAACTCATGAATTCCAATTACTAAGAAAATTCTCCCATAAAAATATTTTTATAGATCATATGTTTGTCAATTGTTTTTAAAAATATTTAACAAAGTAACATTGAAATAATATTTATGTAACAAAAAATCCGAAAATCCAACAAAACCGAACAATCCAAACCGATATAATTGGTTTGGTTTGATTTTAATAAAAATTGAAGCAACCCGTTCTATGTACACCCCTAATCTACATAGGTAATAAAAAAAGTAGAAAATGTCCAACTGAAAATTGACTAACAACTCAATTTTATAACACTACAACTTGAACTCTAGGCTTTAAATCAATAAATTATCTTTCTGAAAACAATTTAAATATTTTGGTCTTTTGAGTATTGTTAAAGGTTGAGATGTTTTTATTATTTTAAAGTTTAAACCATAATTTTTGGAACAATTTAATTTCATTTATTTAGAGGGCCAGTGAAATTGGAACTTGATTACCTTATGGGAGAATTTTCTTAATAATTGGAATTCATGAATTTTGTCAAGTGAAATTGGTGATGAAAATGGAGAAGACATCATTAATGGAGAAAATCGGATAAGGGAGAAAGAAAAAGGAAAAAAAAAAAGAGAAGAAAAGAAAAAAGAAGAAAGAAAAGAGAAAGGTAAAGAAAAAAAAAGTACTAATAAAAAGGAAATAATGTTTGTAATATACTTTAATATAATTAAAGAAATATCTAATTAGTTTGGGTGAATTCTGTTTTGAAAAAGGCATATACGGACCATCTGTGTAACTCTAAGGGCATATATTTCGTATAGTACAAGGGCATATTTGGACCTTTGCCCTTGCTTTGTTCTTCTGGTGCCACCTAATCTTATCTCATTGTTTGGTACTATTTGTCAATGTACAAGTGAATTCCCTAGTTTTTTTTCACCTTGGTTGATTCTTTTGCTTATATGCGTTTGATGTGTATCTGTCACTGAACATATTTTACTATTAATATTCAGTTGTTTTTCCTACAACAGAGTGAAGCAAGGCTTCTAAGAATCAATGAGTTCGTTTTCAAATTTATATAAGTTTTTGGAACAATATATTTCCATGCCCTTGTTCATAAATAATCAATAGTACGTAATATACTTCAAAACCTGTTAATGTTACAAATCAATGAGAAAAGTCTTTAAGCTATCATAGAAGAAATGGTAACATTTAAGCGCAAAACTATTTCGACGCAAGCTCTTATTATAACATTACAGAACTAGGGAATGCACATCAGTAAGAGAAACTATGTATATTTACACTTTGTAATTGAAGAAGGTTCCAAAGTAGCATGCTAGAGAACGATGCGTAGGCAGCATTAAGCTGAAAATAACAGGGAAAATCAATCAACGGGATGAAGAAGGCAAAGGATGCCAATTATCAGCAAAAAGCATGGCTCTGTCACGAGAAGAAGTGGATATCTGTTGAAGTATAACATACTTGACGTGATCAGCTGCTGTCTCACCAGCACGAGTGGCAAGTTCCAAATACACCACAGCTTTCATCATGTTACCTTCCTGCTCAAGGAACAACCAGAGTGATGATAAGTTCATAGACAAGCGAAAGAAATAAAAGGGAAAGAAAAAAAAAAGGAAAAAGAAGAGGAAGGTAGAGGTTTGCAGGTACTTTTCCTATATGAACCATTCGACGATACAGACAACTTTTTTTTCATGGACCTATTCATCCTCTGTTTAGTAAAGGTATTTGACCGAGCACATAGTTTAAGAAAGAAGAAATTTTTTTTGAAACTTATGGCCTTAAAAATACGATGGCAGTTTTGTGCCTATAAAATCATGTCAGTAAGGGTAAAATAGGAGATCTAAAGTTAAAATTGTTTCTAAATGCAGAAAGTTATCATTTTTGGAACATAAAAGAGTGTAACATAAAATGGCACAGAGGGAGTATTGTTTTTCACAATCTAGTCATAAAGAAGTTGGGAAGGGTTGGAGTAGTGCAGTGGGAGGATTTATGTAGGCTCTACTTACAGAAAATAGACCAAGTCCATGCTCAAACTGGGCTTTGCTATGACCTCGATCAGCTGCTCTCTTCATCCATTTCCTTGCTAATTTATGAGACCGGGATAAACCTTCTCCTACTGAGTAGCATATTGCAGTGTTATACATGGCACAGACATATCCACCTTCCGCTGCCTTCAGATACCACCTTGCCTGCACTTCAAAAAGAGAAAACACTTTCAGAAGCAAAGTTATCATAGGAACAACCCAGTCATCCCTATAGAAAGCCAAAAGACGAATAACATTTTGTTCGACCATAATGGTGAATTTGAATTTTTAAGTACAAATTCAGGACAACTTTTCACAACTCTTCTTTTTGTTTTTGGCAGGCAATGTTGTCATAATTCCAAATTGTGAAATTTCAGAACCTCAGAGTATGATTTGATCTTGACCTTGAATAATATTGACCCAAAGTGATATTGGACCTATGTATATGTTCTTCCTACATGCATGGCAAGATAAAATTCAGTCATCTACATGGTGTTTTCAGTAAGCACGGCAAGATAGACGAATCCATAAACAGGGAATCTCCCTTATTTATTTTTGTCTGTGAAATTAAATGGTCACAAAAACAACCGGTCTCAATCCAAACTAGTTGAGTCTGCTCTGTGAAGTTAATGGTTAAACAAGTATAATTTTCATACCGCTTCCTTAAGATCCCTACTCGGGCCATGACCTTTATGTAAACAAAGCGCAAGCTTGTACTGAGCTCGAACATATCCTGCAATAGAAGCTTTGTACAGCCATTTCATAGCCTCCTCAATGTCTGGTGGATTAGCTGCATAGAGTATAAAGAGATCATTACTACATAGAGATACAATAACCAGAGTAATGAAAGTCAAATCTGAAAGTTGTAAAACAAATGCTTCCATTTGTGGTCAGTAAGCTTGACAGAGAACTATGCTACTGCAAATCAAATGCAAAGTTCTGGTGGGAGCTCTCAGCGATGAAATGACTTCACATGCGTATGTGGACTTCTAATTCTATTAAGTAGCATTCACCATAAGTTGATGCATAACAGTAAACCACCAAATACTGCTGGTAGTGAGTGGTTCACTGATACAATCACCAGAGGAATAATAAAAGAAAAGGACAAAAATTATCGTAAAATGTGTTGCTGACTTGCTGCCTTCAACTTCTCTGGAATAAGTGCTGCAGAGGCCTTCCAACAATCTACTTCCCCGCCCTGGCATTTAATGGTTCTCTAGCAAAAGGGTAAACTTCACAGTTTTCAGGTGTTGGAAGGGGAACTTCAACCAATTAAATAGTAGGAGGGGCTCCACATAACCTCTCCCAACTTCTAGTACTACTTCTTACTTCCCACTTAAACATTATTCTTTCTTTCATTACAACGCACATGCAGCTAAATCTTCTGTAATATAGCTCTCTCAACCCCTCTTAATGTGATTGCTCCAATAACTTGGCATTGTAACACTTTCTTGCACAACTCTGCTATCAACGACTCTCAGGCCAAAGCCATCAAGTCATGCCACTTTTGCACAATCTTGCTGTCAACAGATTGGTGTGAAACAATGGGATTATGGCTGGAGGGCTTGGCAAAAGTAGAAGTTTTTTGTTAGCTGGTGGCCTGTGGTTATAAACCGGCAGCGCCTGCGATGGCGTTTACTCCATAATTGGTATGAAAGAACTGGCTTAAGGGTAATAGGAAGAGATACCTTTCTCCAAAAGAGATCCCAAAACAGTTCTGATTTTATTTTAATGCTTTTCATTTTCAGAAAAGATATCAGGGAGACCGCAGGAAGAAGATGCTGTAAAGGAAGTTAAAGGGAGAAAAGTGCCAACCTCAGGTATGTTTAAGGATGTATATCACATTTCCTAAAACAATTAAAGCACCACTAGTTCAATAAAGACCGAGTGAGCAAGAAGAAAACTGAACTGGAATTACCTCACCCTCCTACACCTAACTTTCTCAATTTTGGACAGCACGCTCAATTGGTGATAATGATTAGAGAGGGCATCACAACAAGATTTTACAGAAATACTAAGTCCATATCAATGAACGAAAGTACACTAGCGAAAACAAGAGAGAGCAATACCAATAACTATCAATAAGCAAATATAAATCAAGTAAAATCTGAAGCACAAATTACTAACTCTTAATGCTGAATGAGAATCACAAACAGACAAAGCATAGGAAGCAAAAGCATGGATCTTTGGTTACTAAACATTGTGATTGGTGAACCAAGCCCGCTATTAGTGATTTATTCATACAATTAAGGCTGCTAAATTTCATACACGCCAAAAAAACTTGTGCTCATTTTGATACAAAAATCTACAATCTTTCTCTTTCTTTCTTTTTTGTCGGGACAAGTAAGCTATTCATTTCATTGATTGCACCAAGAAGGTGCCAAATTTGTAAACTATGTAATACTATTAATTTATATGTTTTTTTGTCCATCAGGCTTATTCTCCCAAGCACCCTACTAAAATCTATGTGCTCATACTTGTGGCGGTTTGAAGTACTGTCAGTTCACCAAGAGGATCGTCCTCCCAATTTGAAGTTGTCTTTTAACAGAAAGCTCAAACCTTGGCGACTACGATCATAAACTATGACATCTATCACGACTATAAACATTTCTTGTGATTATGACAGGCAGCGGCATAGCTACATTTGGTAAAGGGTGTTCCATTGAATCCCCTTCAACGGAAAATTACACTGTGCAAAAAGGGTAAATTCTTAGGTGACAATTTAACATTTCATTGAATCCCCTTGCTCGAATTTCTGTCTCCACCACTGACGACAGGGCCATACCCTTGGATCTCTCCTTCACATAGCAAGATAGTTCCTTTTTTTTTTCACTCTCTCTTTTTTTTCAAACATAGCAAGATAGTTAATATTCCATATTAAGCATGAAATGTAAGTTAGTTACCTTGCAAGAGGGAAATGCCCAAGTTACACTGACCAGCAGGGTCACCAAGTACAGCAGCCTTTCTATAAAAAGCAACCCCTTGTTCCTTTCTCCCCATTTCCCAATAAAGCAAGCCAGCATCAACCATAGCCAAAGTGGACCCACGAGCCGCACCTTTAAGGAACGAGTCGAGTGCCTTATTCAAGTTAACCTCAACCCCACCACGCCCATGCTTGAAATTCTTACCATATTTGAGAAACAACATGGCTTCTCTTAAGGGTCTAAGTGCATCACACCAAGACTTGCATACCTGTGAAGCAGCACGTAAATTTGGCAAAGTGAAAGTGGCAGCTATTTTCAATAACACGTCGTTAGGAAGTTGTGAGAAATTATTTGAGGAATATTCTTGATTTGATGATAAAATTGGATTTAATTGGAGATTATGGTTTGTGGGGTTGGTTTTTCTTGGATTATGATTTTCGGGTGGTGTTTTAGACATGAATGAAAAGGCGGTGAAACGAGGACCACTGTCCGATTTGTATGGCCATGTTCTTTGATTTATCATCTGGTATTCTGTGGGCCCTGCAGCTGCCATTGAAATGAATAAGCCCTTAATAAGAGTTCGAGTTTGTGAACCCGAATTCTGTTGAAATCGGAATGAAAGGGAGCTATCAAAGAATTAAAGAAATGGTGGCAGGAGAGAGGTTGAGGGGTATCGGATTCTTGAAATTGGAAGGGAAGAGGAGAAAAGGAAAAGACAAACGTTGGAGTTTTGGGGCACTACATGTTTAGCTTGGTTGAATAAATGAAAGAGTACATAACTTTTTGATTGGCTTAATTAATAATTAACTTGGTATTGACAAGAGTGTGAATAGACTTAGAGTTTGAATAGAGTTAGAGTTTGGTTGAGCAACCTCCCCTTTTAAGAGATCCTGAGTTCTAGTCATCCCAAGAGTAAAATGAAGAATTCTTGAATCAAAGGAGCTGAGGGTATATCGTAAACAATATCTTTATTCCAGCGTATGGGTAAGGCCTACATATACACTATTTTTCTCAGACCCATTAATAAAATTATATTGAATTGTTGTTATTATTGGTATTGATGAAACATACAAAAGCTATTATGCGAAACTTGATGTATTATTTTTCGTGAATTGAATATTAAAGACTAAAACTTAGTAATAACATGCATATAACAAGTAAAAACAAAAGAACATTTACAACAAGTAATTTTACATTATTTTGTGTATAACAAACTCAACATCATCATTATATAAGTGTTAGTAATTTCTATATTATAATAATGTCTTGCAGCAATTATGTGACCCAAACAACTCCTTGGAATAAGAGGTTGGAGGTTAGGGGTTTTGTGATGGTCGTAGGAAACGCGTTGTTCAGGTGTAATATCTGATGTTCTCACGAAATTGTCGTGCTCATATGATGAGCAACTAACTGCATATTACTAACTGCATATCTTTTTCTTTCTCTATTTTCTCCCCCTTCTTTCTTTCTTTTCGATTTTCTTTGCGTGTGGAAGTTGTGATTTGTCAAGTGAAGGAAGCATAAATGAGACGAGATGCAGAGACTGACTATTTTTTTGCTTTTATATTACGTTCTGAGAAATTTACGTAGGGGTAAATAAATCTCAAAATTTAGAGTTAATGGATCTAAAATGAATGCAATTTGTGATTATTATTTTCTACTACTAATATATAAGTGAGGATAAGCAGGGACCTGACGAGGACAATCTCGTCATTTCAGGATAAATGAGGTAATATGATTGGCTAAAATTAATTACAGCATAGCTGTTGTATAAGCTTTTAACTACCTTTGACTAAATTGTCCCAAGTGGATCTACTTCTATTTTGAAAACGTGTTGGGCCCATTGAATACAACTGCTTCTTATGCAGCCTTTACTCTTAAAACTGTTAAACATTGGCATTGGAGCTTGTGGAAACGTGGCTAATATAACACATTTCATGTATAAAATACTCTTATGTATTTATTTGATAGAGAATATATTAACTAATAAAATTTTATAAATTTCATATTTCATTAGTTATTCTTATTTCTGTTACAATTTTTATTTAAGTAAAACAAAATAAAACAGTTTACATTACTAATATCTAATGGATTATTTAAACTGAATCAAATCCTAATTATGTTTTTATAACAACATAGTAAAACTTCTATTTTACACAAACTTCTATTTTCATTTTTATTTGAGCAAAGAATTATGTTTATACTATAGTAAAACTTTTTTATAACAATCTCGATTGTTCCGATATATTTTGGTAGCTAAGTAAAGTGTGTATATAAAATATTTATTATAATAAAATAAAAAATTGGTTCCCAATAAAATTTGACCATTATAATAAAGTATTGTTATAGAGGATATTTGTTACAGAAAGATCAGACTATATTACAATACTTCAATAACAAATGTATATAAATATTCATTAAACAAAAAGTTTGTTAATATGACATAAACTATTTTCATGTAAAATGTACTTTTCTATTGAAATGTTATAATGATAGAGCTCGCACGAAAAGTGAGAATGGTCTCCACTAATGATACTGAGTATAAAAGAGAATATAGCTTTTCAAGTTTTATGAGAGATTCGCTATAAGATTTTTCATTAAATAATTTTCAGATCTTAGACATGAATATATGAGTGTTGTTAATGAGTAAAATTTTGAATTTAAAAATTTAATTCGCTATAAATTTGTGATTAATTTGAATAGGTTATTAAACATTATATTTAGTAAAAGATAACTTGATTAAATTAATCACAAACTTTTAACTTCAGTTGGATATATGAGAAAGTATTTACTTCAATAAAACTTCAATTAAATCTAAGATTTTCTTAAATCAAGATAATAACAAATAGCATCGATTTTACTAAGAGATCTAAAAAATATACATGGTTAACAAAGAATATGGCAAAATAACATAAACCTATTTTATTTCAAGAATAGGAGGATCCATGAAAGTTTAATTGTAAAAAATAAAAATAAAATATTTTTAGCGTAACAAAAGGAAAAACTAATGTAAAAATACTGTAAATCCAACAACCTTACCCGAACAAGAATGCAAAAATCAAATAGCAACTTTATGTAGAGTAAAGAAATATGTCACGATCCAAAATTTCAAGTGCCTTGATGACGCCTATCATGATACTAGGCAAGCCGACAACTCACACGTACCAATATCTTGAAATTTAAAATATACGGAAATAAGATTAAGTAAGTAAAAGTCTCATAAAACTGAATGAAAACGTCACAGCTTAATACAGAATTCTCCAAAACCTGGGTGTCACTAAGTACATGAGCATCTATATAAATACATAGTCTGATACACTGTCTAAGAAAATAGAACTAAATAAGTAAAACTGAGGGATAGGGGAGGAAAGTCAAGATCTGCGGACGCCAAGGCATCTACCTCAATAATCGCCGAACGGCTGAAAACTCTGAGATCAACAACCATCGTGCCCGAAAACAACCTGGATCTGCACACGAAGTGCAGGGTGTAGCGTCAGTACAACCAACTCAATATGTAACAAGTCTAACCTTTGGACTGAGAGCAGTGACGAGGCCGAACAATACAGTCCAAATACATAATTAAACAGTACGAAAATTTATAGAACATATGACAATAATATCTTAGAAAAACTCATAATTTGCAGGTACCGGTACAAGAATGTAGACATGCTTTCAAGTTTAATAATTAAACTCAAAACAGATAAAATATGTTAAGTCGAATAATATGAGGAATATGACATCTCTATATCTACATGCCAATATGCATATCGTATGTGATGCAATACAATGAAAGTCTTGCGTACTCACACTCTCGGAATACTAAACCTAATTGTTTTGATTCTCATTCATCACACTCAATCACTCAGCACTATACAGGGCAAATCTAGCCCGAATCAAATATTGTGAATCAATAGCAATTGCGCTCACTGTTGGTGTGCAGACTCCTGAGGGACAGATCCAACCCAAGCGCGATAATAAGCCAATCATGGCATAAATCAATAAAGCTTGTTGCGGCGTGCAGCCCGACCCCATAAATATCACTCACAAACAAGCCCTCGATCTCACTCAGTCATCAATCTTTCCAATCTCTCTGGCTCACAACACTCATGCTAAGCAGCCCAAATCAATGATATGTGATGTGACAATATATGATAACAGAGATTGAGATATGATATACAATGATGAATGCGACTGAGTACATAAATACAATTAAACAAATAACTCAACAGCAAAGAACGACCACTGTGGGTCCTAATAGCACCCGTACATATCCTAAACATGATTTCTAATATAAATCACAGCTCAAGTGCTCTAACACATAATATACAGTAATAATATTCAGATAAAGTAGCTACATAATTCCATGGAATTGACTGAATCACAATTACTACGTTGCACACACACACGCCCGTCACCTAGCATGCACGTCACTTCAACACCAATCATATAACACGTAATTTCAGGGATTCTTTGTAAAGACCCAGCCGGTTGTTTTGAGCATTTATATTCCGTACAGCTATTTTAAGTCTTGAGCAGTATTATATGATGTATTACGACTTGCGTGAATCGTCGGTTTTAATTTTCAGCGGAAATGATTTGGAAGAATGAATTTCATGTTTGAGGCTTTAAGTTGGAAGAGTTGATCGAGTTTGACTTTTGTATATTTGACCCCGGAACGGAGTTTTGATAGTTCCATTAGGTCCGGGTGATAATTTTGGACTCGGACGTATGCCCAGATTTGCATTTGGATGTTCCTAGAAGGTTTCGTCACTAATTGGCGAAAGTTGGAAAGTTGAAGGTTTGGAAAGTTCATAAGTTTGACCGAGAGTTGACTTTGAGGGTATCAGATTTGTATTGTGGTTCCGCGAATTTGAATAGCTTCGTTATGTCATTTGAGACTTGTGTGCAAAATTAGGGTTCATTCCGGGTTGATTCGATATGTTTTTATGCGTGATTTGAGGCCTCAGCTAGGTCCGTGTTATGTTATGGGACTTGTTGGTATATTTGGACGGGGTTGCGAGGGGCTCGGGTGAGTTTCGGACGAGGTTCAGACCATTTCGTCGCATATTGCATCTGGCTAAGGCTGCTGGTTCTGGCGTGGCTGCATCTGCAGATTATTGGTCGCAGAAGCGACTTCACAGATGCGGGGTCTTCTTCGCAGAAGTGAACATGGACAGTTGAGTGTGAGAGTCGCAGGTGCGGGTGCATGGGCGCATCTGCGCAACCGCAGATGCGGTTCAATGTGCACAGAAACGTGATCGCAGAAGCGGATAGGAGATCGCAGAAGCTATGGTTGCTGGTTCGGGGATTTTTCGCAGAAGCAAAATATTTACCGCAGAAGCAGGGGTCGCAAATACGACGATTTGATCGCAAATGCGATGAAGCTGGGCAGATTATATTTCGAGACTTAGGTCGTTTTCTTTACACATTTTGGGATTTTAGAGCTCGGTTTGGGAGACCTTGGAGAGGAATTTCACCATGTGGATTGGGGTAAATGTTCTCTACTTATTTTTTATTATATTTTATGAATTTATTCTCGTTTTTTGCATTTGATCGAGGGTTTCAAGAGAGATATTTGGGGGGTTTTGCCTAAAGTTTCATAGAGTGAGTTTTCGAGTTTTGAACGTCGATTCAGAGTCGGATTTGAGTAAAACTAGTATGGTTGGACTTGCAATTGAATGGTTGTCAGATTTCTCTGAGTTTCACCGGGTTCCGAGGTGCGGGTCTGGGTTTGACTTTTGAGTTGATTTTGGACTTTTGATTAAGGATTCGACCTTTATCATTTGGAATTGTTACCTTAGGCATTATTTGATGTATTTGACTTGATTTTGGCTAGTTTCGAGCCATTCGGAGGCCGGTATGTGCGGGATGGCATTTTTTGAGCATCACTTGGCTTACACGGTATTAGATTTGGCTTGTTAGAGGTAAGTAACACTTCTAAACTTGGTGCTGAGGGTATGAAACCCTGAATTATGTGCTATGTGATTGATGTTGAGGTGACGCGCATGCTAGGTGACGGGCATGTGGGCGTGTACCGCAGTAACTGTGATTTAGTCGATACCATGGAATTGTGTAGCTGTCTTATCTGAACATTTTTACTATACTCTATGTGTTAGAGCACTTGAGTTGTAATTTACACTAGAAATCATATTTAGGCTATATGCTGGCTCTACTGGGACCCACAATGGTCGTTCCTTGCTGTTGAGTTATTTGTTTAATTACAGTTATGTACTCAGTCGTATTCATCATTACATATCATATCTCAGTCTCTGTTATCGTATATTGTCGCATCTCATATCATTGACTTGGGCTTCTTAGCATGAGTGTTGTGAGCCCGAGAGATTAGAGAGATTGATGACTAAGTGAGGTCGAGGGCCTGATTGTGAAGATATTAATACTATAGCACGTGAGTTGTCCGTGCAGCACGTGAGTTGTCCATGCGGATCCAGATATTGATACTATAGCACGTGAGTTATCCGTGCAGATCTAGATATTGATACCATTGCACATGTGTTGTCCGTGCGGATTATAGCGCTTGGGCTGAAGGAGCCCCTACGGAGTCTGCACACCCCTAGTGAGTGCAGTTGCTAGCAGTTATTATGTTTGGGCTAGATCTACCATGTACAGTACTGAGTGACTGAGTGTGCTGAGTATTGCACATGATGAGTGAGAATACAAGACAGTGAGATTGAGTACTCTGAGAGTGTGAGTACATGAGTTCATCATTGAGATGCATTTCATTTTACATGCGTACGTGAGATACATGCATATAGATACATTTCCTCATGCTACCCGATTTTTGTGACATTCATGATTTCACCTGTATATTGACATATAGGCATATAGATGTATTTTTCTCATACTATCTGAAATTGAACCATCTTGTTTATTGTTGAATGGTTTTGGGAAAAATCATAGTTTTCAAACTTATTCATATATTTATGAGGTTTTCGGTGAAAGATTTGTGATCTACTGTTATACTTGAAAAGCATGCCTATTTTCTGTAACTATGAACCAAATGAATTATTTTTTTGTACTATCTTTATCATATTGTTATGAATTGTTGCTAGTTATTGGAGTTGTACCCTGACCCTTGTCCCAGCTCGTCACTACTTTCAACCTAAGGTTAGGTTTGTTACTTATTGACAAGGGGTCGGTTGTACTCATACTACACTTCTGCACTTTGCGTGCAGATGTTGGATGCTGGTGTAGCTGTGTACGGCGGGAGATGGATCAGAAGATATACCTGCGTTCCAGTCATAGCTGCCTCTTGATCGTGGTAGCTTTAGTATTTCAGATCTGTTCGTGTATATTTCAAACATATGGTGTATTTCATTTTAAACCAGCTTTGTAAACTCTATATCTTAGAAGCTCATGATTTGTACTACCAGTCTTTGGAAAATTCTTTGTATAAAAGCAATTGTATTATCACTTCTTCTCTTAATAAATCTCATTGAATTGGTTAGTTGTTAACTGGCTTACCTAGTGGGTTAGGTTAGGTGCCATCACGACTAGTTGAATTTTGGGTCATGACAAGTTGGTATCAAAGCTCTAGGTTCATAGGTTCTACAAGTCATGAGCAAATGTCTAGTAGAGTCTTTCGGATCGGTATGATGACGTCCATAACTATCTTCGAGAGGCTACAGGGCATTAGAATAAATTCTCTATCCTTCTTTCCTTATCGTGCGACATTGATTCAGCTTGAAGCGTAACTCTTTGAATTCTTTCCACGCATTTGTATGCACATGTGAGCGCTCGATATCTGTTGTACATCGACGACTTGTGATTCCATGGATGAGATGCGAGATGTGATTTCTGTGTATTGATAATGGGCCAGTCTGGAAGACTTGAGGCCGAGTTTTGACTATAGGTTGAGCACAGGGATTTTGGTTGTGTGAGCACGTTCTTTTGGACTTATAAGTACGGTAGTGTCCCTATTAGTTAAATTTTTGGCTCGATGAGTGGTTGGATGGCTATGTGATAAGTAAGATGTGGCCCCAGGATGTGTTCAGATGGTTTGAATATGATGAAAAGAGTTTGCTTGAGATGTAAAAAGGACTATTGGGTGATTGATTCCTGTCTTGATATGATGTATAGTCTCGAGTTATGAGTGTGTTGACGCATATTTCATGTTGTTTAATTGAAAAATGAAGTAGATTTTCATGCCTTGTTGATGAGTTCAGACTCAGGAAGATTAAACAATTGCGTAGTAACTGTGGCGGTGAAAAGGATAGAGAGATGTCAGTTTAAGGCTAAGCAGGTAGGTTATCACCTGCACGGTAATCTACGGATGTGTGATCCTTATGATGTTGTATGGAGTTTTTCTTTTCTACTAGTGAGTATAGGTGTTGGATTGGAATTTGGATTGGTAGTGAAGGTTGACCTGACTGTCACAAGGGTGAATGCGAGCTTAGCAGATGGTTTGAGGTATTTTATGGTTTGTGTTGCATGAGCTTGTGAAAATTGTAGTCGAATCTCATTGCGGTATTATGGCAGTATTAAAGTATGGGCATTGTGAGTTGCTGCGTGTTTTGTTTCATGGCTTTGAGCCAAGTGGCGGAGTCTGCTATCGACGATTTCATTGCGTGGTTATGTGTTGTACTGGTTTCGGTTTGAGGCATACTTGTGAATCAGATATGACTTGCAGAGTAGGAGATCGAGGATGACTCGAGTAAAGGAATTTCTGGATACGGGCTATGTTACACTTTATGGGTATATAGGAATCATGGAATGAGTTGATTTGTTATTCATGACGGATGTAGTGTGCACGGTGTATGAATTTTCTCGGTTGTGTTAAGGCGAGATTACTTCTTTGGGGTGTTGTTGTGCTAATTGAGCATAGGAAGTTCGGCTCGTTTAGGCGGTGCAATTGAGATTTGAGCAGAGTGGATGACTCTCGAGAAGGATCGTACATGGCTAGACTTCAAGATTTGCGTTGAATGGTGTCGGGACTTGCGGTATTTCTGTATCACTATGAATTCTACATTTCAGTATCAGGAAGGTAAAGGAAATAGTTTCAGGTTCACATGACTCTTCGGAGTGGGTGTCTCGATTGTAGTAATTTTGGGCGTGCTTGAGAGGGAATACAATAGCTTATGGGCCTTAGAACGGTGTGGTTTTATTCTAGGATCTCATGGGGTGAGTTTTGTTTGAGAATCATGGTATTATAGTGAGGAGGAGTGTCAGCTTGAGGATAATTCGAAAGGAACTCAGAGAAATAGTACAGCTTGGTAGTATATTGGATCAACAAGGTAATAGATATGATGGGTTCTTTGGGTACTTAGGATGTGGCGAGTCTCTATAGGTGCTCGGCGGCAATACTCTTGGATTTGGCAACCTGCATGGCTTGGTTGAGTTAGAGAGATTCAATTCTGATGGCTTGATTGTGTGCAAATGGGTTTCAAAGTGCTCTCGAGGATTTCTACCACGGTTAGAAGTGTATATTTCATACCAGCATGAGGAACATATTGCGTATTGTGGTTTTCTCTTGGATGAGATCAAATGGAAGGTTCCTGGCCAATTGAGTAGGTAGTTTTCTTGTGACTCAAGGTTGATTATGGGATTCTCGTACTTTTCCTATGATGGCACAATAGATGTGGTATGTTGTCTAGGATTGAGATTTGTATGTGCAAGATCACGAGTCAGTTTTGGAAGGGAAGGTCATGAATTTTTGATAGCAGGGACAGTTTCAGATATTTAGATGAATGTTATAACCACTTGGTAATTCTTGAGAAGGGTGTGCATTTCAGAAGGTGCACTATGTTTTGACTTACAGATGTTTCGTTGGTATTGCGACACTCACCTGGTTGACCGACTGCTGATATTCAAATTTTTTCTATGTGGCATGGAAGGATTATAGAAGTATTTCTCGTAGGGATGATTAAGTATGATAGATGGGTTAGCCATTTGGGCGGTGGAGTTGGGATCCGATATGGTGATTCATGTGTTTTATGGACTTGGAGACTAGGAGTTCTCAGAAGCAAATTATTTCGTGGTTGTGGAGTGTGAAGATGTGGCCAAAGCTAGCTAAATGCTAGTGCGTGTTATGGTTCAGTCATTGTGAACTTTCGTAGGGTTATGTATCTATTTGTGGGTGACCAGAGTGGATTTGTGATCCATTGGCAGGCCCAATGAGGATGTGTATTCTACACCGGGTTGGATTAGTTGACTCTGTACTGCTGTTGTTGAGGGATGTGTCATTCGGGTAGAGTTGAGCTTATTCGGGTTCAGAGATGTTCTATGAGTTACATTTCTATGCTACAAGGGGTTGGGATCCGTTGGTTATAGGCACACATGGTGCGGTCCTATTTGGGCCTTATAGCGGAATTTGAGCGAGATGGATATTAGGGTGTTGAATGATTGATTGCACATTTGGTTATGTTCCTTCCGGACCGTGGTATTGTGTTATTGGTTCCTCCGTGGTTATGGTCATGCACCTTGGGTACTTGATGTCGAAGTGCGTGTAGTTGTTGATTTTTAGCATGGTGGCTTGAGATATTTCATATGGACCCGTGTTTGGATGGCGTCATGCATTGCAGCGAAATTATGTTGGGATATGATCCTTTGTGTTAGATTCGTGAGTCTTGGTTCTACCATGTATGATGGATTCATAGCATTGCGGTTGTGGTGGTACTTGTTGAGTTTGCGGGGCGATTCTCTTATTTGAGTCATTTTCCGTTTTGGGTATATTTGAGTTGTTGCTTATTGGTGCACGGGTTGTGATTCTAGGTAGCATTGGTGTGGCATGTCAATAGGATAGACGGGCTTGATAAAGTGAGGTCATTGGACCTAGAATAGGTGCTATCGAATTTGTTTGCGATATATTTGAAGGGATAAAGTTGCTAACCGACTTAGAAATTGGCTATAACTCTTGTTGAAGGAGAGGGAGCTCCATGACTTATTGATCTGGTGAGTGGTTATGAGTTTTTGCATGTTTCTTTCATCATCGGCAGTGAACGAAGGTTTTAGAACGGGGTTTTGTTTGATATAAGGTTTATTAACGGTACCAGATTTGTTTTGAACAGTTATTGTGGTCAGAAATTATTGCTACGAGTACGCGAGTTTTGCGGTATATCATGTGATTACAACTTGGGTTATGGTTATGACTTGATATAGTTTGTTCAGACTTATACAGTGTGTAGATGCGAGATTCGGGTCTTATAGAAAATTTCGGATGAAGGAAATTGGATTTTGTGGTTTACGGGCTAAGGTTGAAGTAATGATTTGTAGTTATGTTGTGTTGTCAGGCCTAGATTGAATAGGGTGACGTGGTATCACCCTTTGGCATGTGCATGGTAAGGTTACACAGTGATTTGACGGCTTAGGAACAACTCTTGGCACGTTCGAGGACGAACGTATGTTTAAGTGGGGGAGAATGTAACAACTCAGCCAGTCGTTTTGAGCATTTGCATTCTGTTCAGCTATTCGAAGTCTTGAGCAGTATTGTATGATATATTATGACTTGTGTGAATCGTCGGAAGTGATCTGGAAGAATGAATTCATGTTTGAAGCTTTAAGCAAGAAGAGTTGATCAAGTTTGACTTTTGTGTATTTGACCCCGAAACGAAGTTTTAATGGTTCCACTAGGTTCGGATGGTAATTTTGGACTCGGTCGTATGCCCGGATTTGCATTTGGATGTTCGTAGAAGGATTCGGCACTAATTGGCGAAAGTTAAAAATTTAAAAGTTTAAAAGTTCATAAGTTTGACCGAGAGTTGACTTTGAGAAAATCGGATTTGGATTGTGGTTTCGGGAATTTGAATAGCTTCGTTATGTCATTTGGGACTTGAGTGCAAAATTCGGGTTCATTATGGGTTGATTCGATATATTGCGGCGCGAGTTTTCGAAGTTGAAAGTTCAAAGTTCTTTAAGTTTGAAGTGATTTGCGATTCGTCGTTTTGATGTTTCTATGCGTGATTTGAGGCCTCGTCTAGGTCTGTGTTATATTATGGGACTTGTTGGTATATTTGGACGGGGTCCCGAGGGGCTCGGGTAAGTTTCGGACGAGGTTCGGGCCATTTCGTCGCATGTTGCATTTGGCTAAGGCTTCTGGTTATGGTGTGGCCTCATCTGCAGACAATTGGTCGCAGAAGAGACTTCACAGATACGGGGTCTTCTTCGTAGAAGCAAACCGGGACAGCTGGGCATGAGAGCCGCAGGTGCGAGTGCATGGGTGCATTTGTGCGACCGCATACGGTTCAATGTGCGCAGAAGCGCGATCTCAGAAGGGGGTAGGAGATCGCAGAAGCGATGGCTGCTGGTTCAGGGATTCTTCGCATAAGTGAAATATTTACCACAGAAGCGGGGGTCGCAGATGCAATGATTTGATCGCAAATGTAATGGAGGTGGACAGATTATATTTTGAGACTTCGTTGTTTTCTTTTCACATTTTTGGGATTTTGGATCTCGGTTTGGAAGACCTTAGAGAGGAATCTATTCTCGTTTTTGGCATTTGATCTAGGGTTTCAAGAGAGAACTTTGGGAGGTTTTGCCTAAAGTTTCATAGAGTGACCTTTCGAGTTTTGAACGTCGATTCGGAGTCGGATTTGAGTGAAACTAGTATGGTTGGACTCATAATTGAATGGGTTATCGAATTTTGTGAGTTTCACCGGGTTTCGAGATGCGGGCCTAGGTTTGACTTTTGAGATGATTTTGGATTTTTGATTAAGGATTCGACCTTTATCATTTGGAATTGTTACCTTAGATATATTTGAGTTACTTTTGGCTAGGTTCGAGCCGTTCGGAAATCGGTACACGCGAGATGGTATTTTTAGAGCATCGCTTGACTTACTCGGTATTGGATTTGGCTTGTTCGAGGTAAGTAACACTTCTAAACTTGGTGCTGAGGGTGTGAAACCCTGAATTACATGCTATGTGATTGATGTTGAGGTGACACGCATGATAGGTGACGAGCGTGTGGGCGTACACCGTAGTAACAGTGATTTAGTCGATACCATGGAATTGTGTAGCTACCTTATCTGAATGTTTTTACTATACTCTATGTGTTAGAGCACTTGAGCTGTAATTTATGCCAGAAATCATGTTTAGGCTATATGCTGGCCCTATTGGGACCCACAATTATCGTTCCTTGTTATTGAGTTATTTTTCTTTAATTGCAGCTATGTACTCAGCCGTATTCATCATTACATATTATATCTCAATCTCTGTTATTGTATATTGTCGTATCTCATACCATTGACCTAGGCTGCTTAGCATGAGTGTTGTGAGCCCGAGAGACTGAAGAGATTGATGACTGAGTGAGGCCAAGGGCCTGATTGTGAAGATATTGATACTATAGCACTTGAGTTGTCCGTGAAGCACGCGAGTTGTCCGTGCAGATCCAGATATTGATACTATAGCACGTGAGTTGTCCGTGCAGATCCAGATATTGATACTATAGCACGTGAGTTGTCCGTGCGGATTATAGCGCTTGGGCTGAAGGAGCCTCTCCGGAGTCTACACACCCTTAGTGAGTGCAATTGCTAGCAGTTATTATGTTTGGGCTGGATCTGGCCTATACAGTACTAAGTTACTGAGTGTGCTTAGTATTGAGCATGGTGAGTGAGAATACGAGACAATGAGATTGAGTACTCTGAGAGTGTGAGTACATTAGTTCATTATTGAGATGCATTGCATTGGACATGCGTACTTGAGATACATGCATAGAGATGCATTTCCTCATGCTACTCGATTTCGGTGACCTTCATGATTTCACCCGTATATTGACATGTAGGCATATAGATGTATTTTCCTCATGCTATCTGAAAATGAAACATCTTGTTTATTGTTGAAAGTTCTTTTGGAAAAATCACAGTTTTCAAACTTATTCATATATTTCTAAGGTTTTCGGTGAAAGATCTGGGATCTACTATTATACTTATAAAACATGCCTATTTTCCGTAACTGTGAACAAGCTGAATTATTTTTTTGTACCATCTTTATCATATTATTATGAACTGTTGCTGGTTATTGGAGTTGTACCCTGACCCTTGTCCCAACTCGTTACTACTTTCAACCTAAGGTTAGGTTTGTTACTTATTGAGTACATGAGGTCGGGTGTACTCATACTACACTTCTGCACCTTGCATGCAGATGTTGGATGCTGATGTAGCTGCATAAGATAAGAGCTGGATCTTAAGATGTACTTGCGTTCCAGTCACTGCTGGATCTTGATCGTGGTAGCTTTAGTTTTTCAGATCTGTTCATGTATATTTCAAACAGATGATGTATTTTATTTTAAACCAGCTTTGTAAACTCTATATCTTAGAAGCTCATAATTGTACTACCAGTCCTTGAGAAATTCTTTGTATAAAAACAGTTGTATTATCACTTCTTCTCTTAATAAATCTCATTGAATTGGTTAGTTGTTAACTAGCTTACCTAGTGGGTTGAGTTAGGTGCCATCACGATTAGTTGGATTTTGGGTCGTAACATTCATACCCTCAGAACCAAGTTTAGAAGTGTTACTTACCTCAAACCGTGCAAATCTCTACTCCGACAAGTCCTTGCCTCGCGAATCGGCCTCCAAATACCTCGAATCTAGCCACAAACAATTCAATACAATCAACTCAATCTATAGGAATCAATCCCATATAGAAATGCTAAGTTCTTAATCAAAAGTCAAAAAGTCAACTCAAAAGTCAACTCCCGAGCCCACGCCTCAGAATCTGATAAAAGTTATAAAATCCGAACTCCCATTCAACTATGAGTCCAACCATACCAAAATTACTCAAATCCGATACCAAAATCCTGCTCAAATCCCCAAAATTCGGCCTAAGAAGTTTCCTGCGTTTTCCCCCAATTTTTCAAACCAAATCACTAATTAAATGATGAAATCAAAGATATATTCATGTAATTTAACCAAAACCAGGTAAGAATCACTTACCCCAATTACTCCCTGGAAAATCTCTCCAAGAATCGCCTCAAACCGAGCTCCCAAAATCAAATTCTGAAATAAACTCAAACCCTTGTTTTTGAGATTTAATATTCTGCCTAGAAGTCCTTAATCACGATCGCGGAAAATGCCTCGCGATCGCGAAGCACTAACTAATCTGCCCAATAATTAACCCTACGCGAATGCGACAATCTCCACGCGAACGTGAAGCACTGCCTCCTCAGACCTATGCGATCGCGACCATCTTCACGCGATCGCGAAGAACAAAGCGCGTGAACTTAGCTCCGCCTCATTTCCTCTTCGCGAATGCAGCCTAGCCCACGTGTTCACGATTCACTGCTTCACTAAACTACACGATCATAGCCCTCAACTCGCGAATGCGTAGAGTAAAAATCCCAGCTGCCCAAACAAGCCTTCGCGATCGCGGACCTATCCACACGATCGCATAGAAGGAAACCAGACCTGAACACCAACAACTTCAGCCATTTCTCCAAGTCAAATTCCACTCCGAAATCCACCCGAGGTCCCCGAGGTCCCCGAGACCTCGACCAAATATATCAACAAGTCCTAAAACATCATACAAACTCGCTTGAAGCATCAAATCACCTCAAATAATGCTATTCCCAAGAATCGCGCATCGATTCAAGCGAGATGAACTTTGAACTTCTAACTTCTACATTCGATGCCGAAACCTATCAAATCAAGTCCGATTGACCTCAAATTTTGCACACAAGTCATAAACGACACAACAGACCTATTCCAACTTTAGGAACCAAAATCCGAGCTCGGTAAGCACAAAGTCAACTCTCGGTTAAACTTCTCAATTTCCAAAATTTCTAATTTTCCAACTTTTGTCATTTCAAGCCTAAATCAATTATGGACCTCCAAATCACTATCCAGACACACTCCTAAGTCCAAAATCACTCAACGGAGCTATTGAAACCATCAAAACTCAATTCCAAAGCCATTTACACATAAGTCAACATCCAGTCAACCTTTTCAACTTAAGCTTCCAACCTTAAGACTAAGTGCCTCAACCCATTCCGAAACATCCCCCGGAACCAAACCACCTACACGGGCAAGTCACATAACGATAATTGAGCATAAAATAAGCAGTAAATGGGGAAACAGAGCTACAACACTCAAAATGACCGGCTGGGTCGTTACAAAATAAGAATATATTTTTGACATTAGAGTAAATTTGTCACATTCAACAATTTAAATTTTTAACTATTAAGATTGGATAAGTTACCGACAACATATAATAGGGTGATTAAAACTTTAAATGACAACTATTAAATTGATAATTAAATAATTTACTAATTAACGTTGGTCAAATAACATCCGTCTTTTTGAGAGATCTTAACCAAATATTAAGGTTGACAGATAGCAAGACGAAATTTAATATTAACATATCATCGGTTGGTTGACAAAAACATTCATCGGCCCGGTCTTGGGTCCACAATATGCAACCCAATGATTGGGCCTGGGCGCTGCACGAGCCATCTTTTACTAGTAGTATTATATATGTAAATGCATGTCCAATCAAAAAGTACGTAAACTATCCTCTATCAAGGCCAAATTGGCCTTGCTATTATCATATAAGACCACACAAAAGGATAGTCCGATGCACTAAACTTCCGCAATGTGTGAGGTCCAGGGAAATGTCGGACCACAAGGGTTTATTGTATGCATCCTTACCCTGCAGTTTTGCAAGAGGTTGTTTCAATGGCTCGAGCCCGTGACTTCTTGATCACATAGCAGCAATTTTACCAGGGCTCTCCTTCTATCATATAAGACCACAAACACACTTTTAAGCTAAGTTCCCTCTCAAAGTATTGGGTGGACTGGAAATGGAGAGAGAGAGAGAGAGGAGAACCTTTTAATGAATCTTTAGTAATGCCAAGAAAGGCAAATTTTTTTAACAAGAGGAGTACATTACTCCGGTGGTGATGTTAATGTCATAAATTCTTTTCTTTCCTTTTTCTTATCACAAATTACAACAAATCGTAAGCTAGAAGATGACCATTTTTGCCCCATTGGTATTCAGTCCGTTTGGAGAGGCGCTTAAAAAGGGCATTAGACTCAAGGGTGAACCCACAGGGGGAAGAGGTTGCTTCTTTAAAAGAATTGGGTTTAGCTCCTTACCTTTGATTTTTTACTAATGAGTGTGTACTTTAACATTTAAGTTTCATATTATCGAATAATAAAGCGCATTTCATAATATCATTATGTTAGATTGTTAATATGTTTATTCATAAAGAACCAAAGATGTATAAATGCAATTATTCGTACAAACCTAATATAGAGATTAATCGGCCTACCAAATGTCCGTCCAATATTATTCTCTAAACAGCCTCCAAAACATATTTGAAATTAGGTGAACCAAAACTTTCCTTTTCAACATTAACTGAGACAAGATCATTGCATCTTTTATAGTATAACTAGCATACTTTTCTGCGCTTCGTGCGGTCATAAAATCTTTTCTTAAAAATATGAAAATCGTTGATTCAATGAAAGAAAAGAAAATTGATGTAAATAAGTAAAATAAAGATATCGACATTAAGCCTTACATTATAATATTTTTTCCTATCAACCAAATAAAAATTTACAATATTAATGCACAAAAAGTAGAACCAAAATGCTAATAACAATAAAATTGTATATTTATTAAAAAGTAAGAAAGAAATATGGAGAAAAAGAAGGAAAAAAAGGGGAATAAAAACATAACACGGGTTTTGTAAGCCTCGAGCGTCCCTCTGGCAACATCAACTTAATACAAATGTAAAGAAAATTAAAATCCCAAATATTTCAATCCTAAAGCACAAAGTACTGAAATTAAGAAATAATAAAAATTGCCTGCTAATTAACAAAACAAAAAGGAAAAAAATAAAGACATACCATAAACATAGTCACACTCTTACTAATGACTAAAGCAATGATATTAAAGCCCGTAATGTTTCTTCAAAATTCTTACGATTTTAAACACGTAAGGGTATTGAATAAAACGTCAAAGAGAAATTTCCCATGAGTGCATGACTGAAAAGGAAAAAGAAAAAGAAAACAATATGATATGGTTGTTAGAGTAGCCGTAAAACAAAAATATAGAAAGTCAAAATCCCAAAAAATTAACAGCCTCGTATGCACAAAGTAACGAATGAAAAGTAAAATTTTATTACATATTAGCCAAATAGGCTCAAAAAATGAGATGTTAATATATCTAATTACTAATAAGCAATTACACGTGAAGGGAAGAAGTTTGAAACGTACAATAAGGTTTAAGAAGGTGATTTTGGAGTTTTTTATCGGAATATTTAAAGAGTATAATAAAAGTGGCAATCAAAGAGAATCCATTATTGAGCTAATTTACTTAAATAAAAATAACACCATTTGTTTTAATACTCTCAGCTACAAATATCATAGAAAAGTTAATTTGACATCTTAAATAATGTGCTCAACCATATGATATAAACATTGCATTAGATGGAAGCAATTATTTGGTTGGTTTTAGACTTTTAGTCTACATGCCTATGTGCCAATTAATAAATCCTAGTATCATTTTATAATGTGCTGTGTGTACATATGTGACGATCCGGCCGGTCGTCTTGAGAGTTATAGCCCCGATCCCCTATTAACTATTTTTCCTGTATCTATTTCTGTCATTGTGACTTGCCGGGAGGTTTCGTTTTGGTTTTTGTTGTGTTTTGAGACACTTAGTCCCTAGACGAAAGCTTAAGCCTTAGGATTTGGACCGTAATCGGAACTGTGTGAAGACGACTTCGGAATAGAGTTTCATCGATTCCGTTAGCTCCGTTAGGTGATTTTGGACTTAAGGGATGTGTCCGGATTATGTTTTGGAGGCCTATAGCTCATTTAGGCTTGAAATGGCGAAAGTCGAAGTTTTGGAGATTTTGATCGGTAGTAAAACTTTTTATATCGCGGTCGGATCCCAATTCCGGAAGTTGGAATAGGTCCGTAGGGTTGAATATGGTATGTATGCAAAATTTGGGGTCAATCGGACGTGGTTTGGTTGGTTTCGGCATCGGTTGTCAAATTTAAAAGTTTCAAGTTATTTAAGTTTGAATCAAAGGATGATAAGTGATTTTAGCGTTGTTTGATGTAGTTTGAGAATTTGACTAAGTCCGTATAGTATTTTAGGACTGGTTGGTATGCTTGGTTGAGGTCCCGGGGGCCTCGGGTGTGTTTCGAATGCTTAACAGATTGAGTTTGGGATTTATGCCATTGCTGAAGCTGTTGCACGTGGTGTAATCGCACATGCGCACTTTGGGCTACATAAGCGGTCATGGAGCCACAGAAGCAGTTTTGGCCCTGTCAAGCTGGGGTCGCAGGTGCGGCGATAGATCCGCAGAAGCGGACACACAGAAACGGAAGAGGAGCGCAGGTACGGGCCCGCAGATGAGGACCGAGTTCCCCTTAAGTGATTTTCGCACATGCGATGGTATTTCCGCAGGTGCGGTACCGCATATGCGGTTGAAGGCTCGCCGAAGTGAGATCTCTAGCAGAAAAAGGGCTAAGTGCGAGGGTTTGATTTCATTCTTCAGTTTTGGACTTGGGAGCTCGGGATTTGGCGATTTTTCGAGGGATTTTTAGAGGAAGCTTTGGGGCAATGATTCCTAACTCGTTTTTGGATGTATTCCATTAATCTATAGTTGTCTTCTCCATTTAAATTCGGATTTGGGGTTGAAAATTTGGGGAAAAGTTGAGAAACGTTCTTAGGCCGAATTTCGAAATTTTGATCGAGATTTTGGTATCGGATTTGAGTAATTTTGGTATGAGTGAATTCATGAGTGAGTGGGTGTTCATATTTTGTGACTTTTACCCGATTCCGAGACGTGGGCCCGAGGAGACGTTTTGGGGCGATTTTCTAATTTTTTGCTTTAGCTTTGATTTCATTAATTAAATTGATTTCTTAAAGTTGTATTTATGGTATGTAATTGAGTTTGGCTAGATTTGGGTAATTCGGAGCCGGATATTCATGAAAAAGGCATTGTTACCGATTGATTGAGCTTGGTTCGAGGTAAGTGTCTTGCCTAACCTTGTGTGGGGGAAAATCCCCTTAGGATTTGGTATTGTTATGAAATGTGAGAGCCGTGTACGCGAGGTGACTATTTGTGAAAAAACATGATAGTTTTACCGAGTAATAGCTTGTTTTCATCTTATCTGAGTATACTAGCATGTGTAGTTATCCTGTTAGCCTAGAATAGTATGTCTACATGTCCTAATTGCCTATTTAAACTCTTTGCAGCATGTTTAGTAAATCCCGTCTCTTTCTTGACTTGTACTTAGTCTAAATTATAGGTTTCTTGTTGTAACTGTTTATATTCATTTGTGTGAGCTGCGTATTTACTTTGGGACTACGGGACGGTATCTCGGGAGACCCCCTGCATATTTACTTTTGAGACTACGAGGCGGTTCCTCGGGAGATCTCCCTGCACATTTACTTTTGAGACTACGAGGCGGTTCCTCGAGAGTTCTCCCTGCATATTTACTTTTGAGACTACGAGGAGGTACCTCGGGAGATCTTCTTGCACTTTTATTTTGGGACTACGAGACGATATCTTGGGAGATCCCCTGCTGTTTATCCTTGTGTTCTGCGTTGCAACTTTGCTATGTTCTCCTTATTTAAATTCCAGTCTCTTATTATATTGTTATACTCTCCTGCTTATTTATTATATACTAGTAGGGCCTTGACCTGACCTCGTCACTACTCGACTGAGGTTAGGCTTGGCATTTACTGGGTACTGCTGTGGTGTACTCACACCTTTTCCTGCATATGTTTTTTGTGTGAAGATCCAGGTTCCTTTTACCAGCTTTGTCCTTACTTGCACTCGCTTCTATTTTTGGAGCACTTCAAGGTACATCTGCCCGCGCCCGCAGATCGTCGGAGTCCCCCTCTATCCCCCCATGTTGATTCTTCTCTTATTTCTATAGACACCGATGTATAGAACAGTTAGAACTTCGTAGAAGCTTGTGACTTACGGTGTTCCGGGTCTTGGGAGTGTCATGTATATTTTGAGAGTTGATTATTGTATATGCCGAGTGGCATCTCAATTGCTTATTAAAATATCTGTTATTGTTAGTTGTTAAATTTTATGTTTTACATTTCATTTCCGCAAGTGTTAGGCTTACATAGTCGTAGAGATTAAGTGTCGTCACGACAATTCACAGAGGAAGAATTTGGGTCGTGACAAGTTGGTATCAGAGCTCTAGGTTCATAGGTGTCGTGAGTCACAAGCCGATTTATTAGAGTCTCGCGGAACGGTACGGAGACGTCTGTACTCATCTTTGGGAGGCTATGGCACTGTTAGGAAAAAGTATGCTTCTTTGATTCCTTGTCGTGCGAAATTTGTTGGGATAAAAAAATATAAACTTATGTAATCTATTCTTTCTCACAGATGGTGAGGACCCGTACTGGAGGATCTGATGACCAGGCACTTGTGCCCCCTGCTAGCGCCGCCAGACAGACGGACAGTCCGAGCGCACTATTCAGATATTAGAGGATGTGCTCCGTGCTTGTGTAATGGAGTTTGGAGGGTGTGGGATTAGTTCTTACCACTTGCAGAGTTTGCCTATAACAATAGTTATCAGTCGAGTATCCAGATGGCACCGTATGAGACTCTGTATGGTAGGCGGTGTCGGTCCCCAGTGGGTTGGTTCGAGTCGGGCGAGGCCAGATTATTGGGTACAGACTTGGTCCAGGATGCCCTGGATAAGGTGAAGGTGATTCAGGATTGACTTCGCACAGCCCAGTCCAGACAGAAGAGTTATACGGACTGGAGGATTCACGATGTAGCATTCATAGTTGGAGTGCGGGTCTTGCTTCGGGTATCACCTAAGAAGGGCGTTATGAGGTTCGGAAAGAAGGGCATGCTGAGTCCAAGGTACATTGGTCCTTTTGAGGTGTTGAGGCATGTTGGGGAGGTTGCTTATGAGATTGCCTTACCTCCCAGCCTAGCAGGGGTCCATCGGGTATTCCAAGTTTCTATGCTCCGAAGTATCACGGTGATCCGGCTCATGTATTGGATTTTAGCTCAGTCCAGTTGGACAAGGATCTATCTTATTTTGAGGAGCCAATAGCTATTTTGGACAGGCAGGTCAAAAAGCTAATGTCAAAGAACATTGCTTCAATAAAGGTTCAGTGGAGGGGTCAGCCGGTCAAGGAGGTGACTTGGGAGACCGAGCAGGATATGCGCATCTGTTATCCTCATCTTTTCATAGCTTTAGGTATGTCTCTATACTCATTTGAGGACGAAAGATTGTTTTAAGAGGGGGAGGATGTGACGATCCGACCGGTCGTCTTGAGTATTATAGTCATGATCCCCTATTAACTGTTTTCCCCATATCTATTTCTGCCATAGTGACTTGCCAGGAGGTTTCCTTTTGGTTTTTGGAGTGTTTGAAGCTTAAGCCTTAGGATATGGACCAGAATCAGAACTGTGTGAAGACGACTCCGTAATGGAGTTCCGTCGATTCCGTTAGCTCCATTAGGTGATTTTGGACTTAGGGACGTGTCCGGATTGTGTTTTGGAGGTCTATAGCTTATTTAGGATTGAAATGGCGAAAGTTAAAGTTTTGGAGATTTTGACTGGTAGTAGAATTGGAGTAGGTCCGTAGAGTTGAATATGACATATATGCAAAATTAGGGGTCACTTGGACGTGGTTTGGTTGGTTTCGGCATCGGTTGTCGAATTTGGAAGTTTCAAGTTCTTTAAGTTTGAATCGGAGGATGATAAGTGATTTTAGTATTGTTTGATGTGGTTTGAAGGCTTGACTAAGTCCGTATGGTGTTTTAGGACTGGTTGGTATGCTTGGTTGAGGTCACGGGGGCCTCGGGTGTGTTTCGAATGCTTAACGGATTGAGTTTGGGACTTATGCAATTGCTGAAGCTGCTGCACCTAGTGTAGTCGCACCTGCGCACTTTGGGCCGCAGGTACGGCGCCGCAGAAGTGGCCATGGAGCCGCAGAAGCGGTTTTGGCCCTGTTAAGCTGGGGCCGTATGTGCGGCAATAGATCCGCAGAAGTGGACATGCAGAAGCGGAAGAGGAGCGCAGGTGCGGGCCCGCAGATGTGGTCCTTGTTCGCAAATGCGGACCTAGTTCCCCTTAAGTGCTTTTTGCACATGCGATGGTATTTCCGCAGGTGCGGTACCACAAATGCGGTTGAAGGCTCACAGAATCGAGATCTCTGGCAGAAAAAGGGCTAAGTGCGAGGGTTTGATTTCATTTTTCATTTATGGACTTGAGAGCTCGGGATTTGGCGATATTTTGAGGGATTTTCAGAGGAAGCCTTGGGGTAATGATTCCTAGCTTGTTTTTGGTTGTATTCCATTAATCTATAGCTGTCTTCTCTATTTAATTTCGGATTTGGGGTTGAAAGTTTTGGGAAAAGGTGAGAAAAGTTCTTAGGCAGAATTTTGGGATTTTGATCGAGATTTTGATATCGGATTTGAGTAATTTTGATATGAGTGAACTCATGAGTGAATGAGTATTCATATTTTGTGACTTTACCCGATTCCGAGACGTGGGCCCAGGGAGACTTTTTGGGGCGATTTTCTAATTTCTTGCTTTAGCTTTGATTTCATTAATTAGATTGATTTCTTAAAATTTTATTTTTAATATGTAATTGATTTTGTCTAGATTTGGACCATTCGGAGCTGGATATTCATGGAAAAGGCATTGTTACCGATTGATTGAGCTTGGTTCGAGGTAAGTGGCTTGCCTAACCTTGTGTGGGGGAAAGGTTCCTTAGGATTTGGTGTTGTTATGATATGTGAGTGCCGTGTACGCGAGGTGACGAATGCGTACACAGGCTATTTGTGGAAAAACCTGATTTTATTTTTACCGAGTAATAGCCTGTTTTCATCTTATCTGGGTATACTAGCATGTGTAGTTACCCCGTTATCCTAGAATAGCATGTCTACGTGTCCTAATTGCCTATTTAAACTCTTTACAACATGTTTAGCAAATCCCGCCTCTTTCTTGACTTGTACTTAGTCTAAATTATAGGTGTCTTGTTGTAATTGTTATATTTATTTGTTTGAGCTGCGTATTTACTTTGGGACTACGGGACGGTATCTCGGGAGATCCCTCCCTGCATATTTATTTTTGAGACTATGAGGCGGTTCCTCGGGAGATCTCCCTGCACATTTACTTTTGAGACTATGAGGCGGTTCCTCAGGAGTTCTCCCTGCATATTTACTTTTGAGACTACGAGGCGGTACCTCAGGAGATCTTCTTGCACTTTTATTTTGGGACTACGAGACGGTATCTCGAGAGATTCCCTATTGTTTATCCCTGTGTTCTGCGTTGCTACTTTGCTATGTTCTCCTTGTTTAAATTCCAGTCTCTTATTATATTGTTATACTATCGTGCTTATTTATTATATACCAGTAGGGTCTTGACCTGACCTCGTCACTACTCGACCGAGGTTAGGCTTGGCACTTACTGGGTACCGCTATGATGTACTCACGCCCTTTCCTGCACATATTTTTCGTGTGCAGATCTAGGTTCCTTTTACCAGCCTCGTCCTTATTTGCAGTCGCTGCTGTTTTCGGAGAACTTCAAGGTACATCTCCCCGCACCCGCAGATCCTCGGAGTCCCCACCTATCCGCCTATGTTGATTCTTCTCTTATTTCTATAGACAGTGATGTATAGAACAGTTAGGACTTCGTAGAAGCTTGTGACTTACGGTGTTCCGTGTCTTGGGAGTGTCATGTATATTTCGAGAGTTGATTATTGTATATGCCGAGCGGCATCTCAATTGCTTATTAAAATATCTGTTACTGTTAGTTGTTAATATTCATATTTTTTATTTCATTTTCGCAAGTGTTAGACTTACCTAGTCGTAGAAATTATGTGCCGTCACGACGATTCTCGAAGGGAGAATTTGGGTAGTAACAACATACAAGTGAGTCAATCTCTTTATCAAAGGGAAACAATCAATAATATCACGTCAGACATTGGAACAAAAAAAGATACTCGCTTCAACCATCTCTTAAGTTGTAATCGTGTAATCTAAGACATAATTTATTATAATTATGCTACTTCAAGAAAAATAGTTGCTCGAAAATATTACTACCACTTTCAACTTCACAACTTACCATGTACTGAAAAAAAGCAATCATTTAAAAGAATAGAAAGATAAAATAAATTCAAGTAGCGAGCCTAGAAGCAAAGAGTCTGAAAAAAAGAAAGAAAGAAAAATATTTCTAACAAAAAACTTCAAACACACAATTTTACGATATAATTTGTAAGTAGTGACATCTTCAGCTTATCATCATATTTATTTTCTCAAGTTTTATATTTTAACTAAAGTTATCTTTAAACAACTCGTGCAAAATAAACTTATAATTTAAAAGTTTAATATGCTTTTATAAACACTTATTTTCACTATTGAACAATATACTATCAGTATGAATAATCTCATTTAACATCTTAATTACCCACCACACAAAAGAGTACTATAAGAATTGGAAATATCATAATCTGAACTAAAATTTTGTTTATAAAGAAATCCTTGTCCATACCATTATGCTATTATTTTTGATGCTAGGACATAAACATCGAGCACACCATGTCCCATGGTTCCATTCTTCCAAATTCTCGCACGCTGAAACCTTGTAAAACATGGAAATACAAATAGGTGTGAGAATGAGTGACTTAATGATACCATTAACCAATTAATGTTAGCGCAGCAAGTGCGAAAGGCTTGACGGGCAAAAGAGGAAAAGGTGCAATTTAGAGGATTAAAAATGTGTCTTTTGGAATAGGTGTGACTAAGAGGATTAATAAGGTGTAGAACACAATAAATTATAAAATGAAAGAAAAGGCAAAAGTTTGAGAAAAGAGAAAAATAGCATTCCTTATGCCGCATCACCTTCTTCCTTCCCTCAATTTATATATATATATATATATATATNTCAACATCGGTCAACATTTTAATTCCAATTTTTGCCTCTATATATATATATATAAAAGCATTGGTCAACATCGGTCAACATTTTAATTCCAATTTTTGCCTCTATATATATATATATAAAAGCATTGGTCAACATCGGTCAACATTTTAATTCCAATTTTTGCCTCTATATATATATATATAAAAGCATTGGTCAACATCGGTCAACATTTTAATTCCAATTTTTGCCTCTATATATATATATATAAAAGCATTGGTCAACATCGGTCAACATTTTAATTCCAATTTTTGCCTCTATATATATATATATAAAAGCATTGGTCAACATCGGTCAACATTTTAATTCCAATTTTTGCCTCTATATATATATATATAAAAGCATTGGTCAACATCGGTCAACATTTTAATTCCAATTTTTGCCTCTATATATATATATATAAAAGCATTGGTCAACATCGGTCAACATTTTAATTCCAATTTTTGCCTCTATATATATATATATAAAAGCATTGGTCAACATCGGTCAACATTTTAATTCCAATTTTTGCCTCTATATATATATATATAAAAGCATTGGTCAACATCGGTCAACATTTTAATTCCAATTTTTGCCTCTATATATATATATATAAAAGCATTGGTCAACATCGGTCAACATTTTAATTCCAATTTTTGCCTCTATATATATATATATAAAAGCATTGGTCAACATCGGTCAACATTTTAATTCCAATTTTTGCCTCTATATATATATATATAAAAGCATTGGTCAACATCGGTCAACATTTTAATTCCAATTTTTGCCTCTATATATATATATATAAAAGCATTGGTCAACATCGGTCAACATTTTAATTCCAATTTTTGCCTCTATATATATATATATAAAAGCATTGGTCAACATCGGTCAACATTTTAATTCCAATTTTTGCCTCTATATATATATATATAAAAGCATTGGTCAACATCGGTCAACATTTTAATTCCAATTTTTGCCTCTATATATATATATATAAAAGCATTGGTCAACATCGGTCAACATTTTAATTCCAATTTTTGCCTCTATATATATATATATAAAAGCATTGGTCAACATCGGTCAACATTTTAATTCCAATTTTTGCCTCTATATATATATATATAAAAGCATTGGTCAACATCGGTCAACATTTTAATTCCAATTTTTGCCTCTATATATATATATATAAAAGCATTGGTCAACATCGGTCAACATTTTAATTCCAATTTTTGCCTCTATATATATATATATAAAAGCATTGGTCAACATCGGTCAACATTTTAATTCCAATTTTTGCCTCTATATATATATATATAAAAGCATTGGTCAACATCGGTCAACATTTTAATTCCAATTTTTGCCTCTATATATATATATATAAAAGCATTGGTCAACATCGGTCAACATTTTAATTCCAATTTTTGCCTCTATATATATATATATAAAAGCATTGGTCAACATCGGTCAACATTTTAATTCCAATTTTTGCCTCTTCATTTCTTTTCATCTCATGACCAATTAGTATATGTTTGAATTGATCAAAAGATTTGTCTCAACTCTTCTTTAAATCCTATTTAAATCATGATGCGGTGATTGAGATGATAGTTTGGCCTTCGACATCATCTTTTAGGTAACATAACAATACAAGCTGCATACTGACCACACCGGGTGATTTGCACAAATAGGATCATTTAGTATCGTGGTTGATATTTTGATCTTGGTAAAAAAGTCTTGGAAAAATTGCCTTCGGCCAGAATTTTGCGAAGTGCTTCTGGCAATCGCTAGATTTTTTATATGGTGATCTTCAGGATTTGCCACAAAACATGATAATCACCGGAAATGTTTCATATGGCGATCACCAGGATTTACCACAAAATATAACAAACATAAAAAATTTCAACTGGTGATCATGCCAAAATTTTTCATATGATGATCGTCAGGATCGCTAGAATTTCTCATATCAGAAAATTATGGTGATTTCTAAAAGCGCTTCCTAAAATTCTAGCCGGAAGCTATTTTTCTACACTTTTTTGTGTTAACATATCAATAGTGGTCCTAACAAATCCATCCAGCATAATTTGTCCAACCACAACCTTGGCAGTTGGGCCTATATGTCCCTATTGTAATGGCCCATTGGATGTTGCATACAAAGTTAAGAGTTATTATAATTTATTAAAGGAAAATTTACCTGCCATAGCTAAATCTAAGAGTTATTAATGGATCATAGCTAACTTTTAATTTAATTATTTTTCATAGCTACAATAAATTTTTAATTTACCCATCATAACTAATACCAAATACATAGAGTTATTCCACTGTGTAATCATTTCTCTCAACCCTATTTCTCTCTTCTCCTTCGACTCTCTCTCCTTTTTCCTCTCTCATTTCCCTCGACAGTAGAGAAGTCACCGTCGGCAGTCTTCTCTGACGGAGTTCTACGGATCCCAACTAAACAGCCGTCTCTTTCTCTCTTCCCCACATATCACCACCCTCCGCCGTCACTACTAGAAAACTGCCAAAAGGCGTCTAGAAATAACGACCGAAGTCGGTCGGAATCCAAGAAAAATAGACCAATTTCTGACCGACTTTAATTCATCGGTAAAACAGTGATCGCTAACACGTGGCGACCGAAGACGATCACACTTTCTGACAGAAGGCGGTCGGTAAATTCAACGCAACTTTGGCGAAATAATCTGACGCAAATTATTGAAAAACTAAATATACCGACCGAATTCGGTCGGTATTTTCGAAAATAATTTATAATTAATTTTTGCAGTAGCGACCAATACTGGTCGATATTGTAATTTTTTATTTTTATAATAATTATATATTTCAGACCGAAATCGGTCGGTATTATTAAAATATATTAATTATAAAAACCAAAATTTTGACCAACTTTGGTTGGTAATTTTTAATCCTGAAAATTATTTATTGCGGATACCTACCGAAATCGGTTGGTAATGTTAAATTTCTAGGAATCTAATTTCAATATTTTCGACCGACTTCGGTTGGTATACGGTTGGTATTCTGGGTAAACATTTGGCAGAATATTGCTTTTTACATCTGCACCACCTGCCAACAACCAATAACAACCTATAATGGCAGCATTACATTGCTTCCATTCAACCAATGTCAATTTCTAAAATAATAACAATAATAATAACAATAACAACAATAACAATAACATCATTCAACTAAACTATACAAACATATTAGAAGTTCAAACTATATTAACATCATTCAACTAAATTATAAACTATATTAAAAGCAATATCATCTTCACAAATTAAAACTATATTACTATCATTTAACTAAAATTTTCACAAGTTAAAACTTCAAATAGAATACAAACATCATTCAAAAAGTATTTTGTACTGCATCATTTTCATCTCCACTACTAGAAGCTTTATCTCCATCATGGTTCGAAAGATCATGACGAGAAGGATTAGCATCTGGGGAAGACTCACGAGACCGGGGAATCGAAAAAGCACCATTAGCAAGAAGATTGGCCAGCTGACCTTGAAGGACATTAAATTGTTGGTCCCTCTTTTTTTGCTCACCTTGAAGGCTATCAAATTGTTCATCTCTCTTTTCTTCTCTAGCCTTTTCCTCCTCAAGATCTGCTGACAACGTTGCGATATTCTTCTCCATAGCCGAGAGAGTCGATCTATCAAGTGCCTCGCCCTGGGCAGAAGTCCCTATATCTTGCAATCCAGCCCTGTAGCGCCGAAATGATCTCTCTAGAAGGACGTATGCTATCCCCTTTTTAGGACCAGTGACAACATCCAACCAAATTTTCTGCGCTTCTTCGTCTGAAATGGAAGGTGGGTCGCCTTGCTCATTCGGTGGCAATCTCTGACTGTACTCCTCCACAATAGTCTTATAACGTCCCTTTATTTAGAAGATAGAAAATTATTAACTATATAATAATATAAACATTAATTTTAAGTTATAGTAGTTATGAAACTTACATATGTAGTTTACGCCCGGCCCTCGACCCATCTTCTTGGATCTGTCGGTGCCTTCTTCTTTCAGATGTGAGTCTTCATGAAGAACTCATCGTGAGTCAGTTTTCTCCCATATTTATTTCCTACAAATATAATAAAATATGTTAACTAAAGTAAAATAAATATAGTTCGATAAAATAAATTTAAATACTTTAAGGAATTATCAGTAGTCTCCTCGCAGTCTCCATGCTCCTTGCACCCACATAGTGTAAGGAGTCACCCCTCTCAGATGCTCAGACCTTCTTTCTCTGTTCACTCCTCTTCTCGAAATCCTCAGTGGACCACTGCCTTAGCAGATCCTCCCATAAATGCGGTAGAACTCATGAAGGCTTCTTGTTTTTCTTCCGAGCAGAACATAAGGAATCAGATAATCTCTTAAGGCATTTGAACTCAAAATTTGTAAAAATGGTACTGTTATACCGGTCCTCCCATGCACACTTAGTCTGCAAATAAAGTATGTAACGTTAGATGAAAATATTGTTAATATTATGCTCAAATAGATAAGAATTGTATTAAAACCTTAAATTGGTTGAAAGTTTGCTCTACGAGCTCCGATGAAAAATCACTTCAAGTCGCATAGGGTGCATCATACAACCGGCCAAGAGCTTCAGTGATTATCTTTGTAGTCTCTTGACTAGGTATGAACCTGCAATATAGCAATTATATTAAATAAACAAGACTAGCTATTATAATTCAGAAAAAACAAAGAAGTAATAAATAAATCTTACCCAATGCCCTTAGGCCTGATGATCATCCTAAGATAACGATCATACCACACTGCATATGGATCATCATCCTCATGTGTATCTGAAGCGTGTGTAGAAGGGGAGGCATCTAGATCAGCGCTACTATCCCGATGGAGAAGTCTAGAAATGCTAGGAGAAGCACTCCGTAGAGAGGGAGACGGGGTCGCTGATGAAGATGGTTGCGATCTAGACCCCTGCTGCGATCCAAATATATGGATGCGATCCAGATATATGGATGCAATCCAAATGGTGGTAAAGCAAATGGAGAAGATGGCGGACGTATTACCACATGGCCCTGTGACTACTGACCCGGTGTAGCCATGTAACTATATGCAGGATTATGTGGAGGAAGCGGGGTATAGCCCTGTGGTGGACAATGGTAAGAATACTGCCAGGAGGGCGAATGGTAGGTAGTCTGATGAGTATATGGATGTGGTTGAAAATATGTATGCCTAAAAGATTATTGCCGGCTATCAGCACCGGAGGGATGCAAGCGTGGAGTGGAAGAAAGAGAGGGTATAGCACTATCCTCATGATCAATACACCTCTTATCCTTCTTATACCTACCTCGTCCCCTTCCGGTCATCTGCATAAATTAAAGAAAATGTTAGAATTGAGAATATAAATGTATATAAGCTGAAAGCGCTTGAAAAAACTAACATACTAGTCATCTTCGAAATATCCTTCCTCGTCCAAAAATTCTTCCTCTTTACTTATTTTATTTTCATCAGGTGATTCTTCGTCCTCATTTTCTATGGTTGTTATTTCCTCCATATCAACTTCTTCTAATATGCGTTAAGGCTGCTCCAAGTCATTTTCTAACTGATCGTCCACTATTTGGTTAACACTTGAGGTATCGTTTTGGTAAGCAACAGCTAGCACATTATCAACTTCCACCCTACCAACATGCTTAGTTTTGATTACAACCAACCAATCAGACTTATTCCTCCGCAATGGATATGGAGCATAATACACTTGCCTAACATTTTCTGCAATTATAAAAAGATCATAGCGATCATACTCCCTCTTTTTATTAACCTCAATTATGTTGTACTACGAGTGAACATTTGTACCTCTTCTAGGTGTTGGGTCAAACCACTTGCATCAGAAAATTTTGATCTTCTAATTTGGCGAACCCGAATATGATAATTCTAGAATCTGTTTGATCACACCATAATAATTATTTTTCCCATCCTGGTTGCCTTTACCACCTTTAACATACACCCCATTGTTATTGCTTTTCTTATACATGGAGCATTCCTTGGTGTGAAATTTATAACCATTCACAAAATACTTAGATATAGTTGTAATCATAGGTGCAGGTTCCCAAGATATATCTTTCAAAAATTGATTCACACTGTTGTTTGGATTATTAACCTACATGTAGTGTTAAAAAATCACAAATGATCAAGTATATTCACAAGTGAGCAAGTATGTATATTGACATGTGAGCAAGTATGTAAGCTGCACTTACATACTCTTTAAACCACACCTTAAATGTAGAATATACAGCATCCTGGCCAAATTGACTCATGAAGTCACTGAGCGACACATTGAAAATTTTGTTAGTTGCATCAACCTAATTAAATAATAGTCCATGTAAATTAATATTATGTCAACACTTACTTAAGAAAGGGTTGAACTTCCGAAAAATTTAGCAATACATGATTTGAAGCTGATTTGTAATCCATACTATTTAGGCCCGTTTTTGATCGATCTTTAGAACCTCGGCCTGGTTGATTGAATGTGGATATTGGTGGATATAATGGATCATTCTCAATCACGACATTGTGCCGATTGGGCCTATTTCTAACACATGGTACATGACTCTCGACGTAGTAAGAACAAAAATGGACAGTTTCCTTTGCAAGATAGGCTTCACATATAGATCCTTCAATCATATTCCTCTGTTTAGCAAATCTTTTGCACTTGCCGGTAGTCCTGCACATTGTCATATTAGACGATAATGTTAAAGAAAATTACAAGAATGAATCAAGGTTTAATCATTACCTCTTGAATGGATACATCCACCTGCATTAGAATCGGCCCTCCAAGTCGCGTCTCGTGTACAAGGTGAATTGGAAGGTGTTCCATCACATCAAAGAAACCACATGAAAAAATTCTTTCCAGCTTATTACTGATTACAAGAATGTTCCGATTCATTTGAAATAGGTTTTCTTCACTTAATGTGATAGAACATAAATCTTTGAAGAACAAACTTATCTATGTGATGGGTTTCCAGATATTTTCAGGCAAACCACAAAATGCAATAGGGATTAAAGTTTCCATGACGAAATGAAAGTCATGACTTTTCATATGAGTCAGCTTTCCTTCAACTATATCGGCACATTTTCCCAAGTTTGAAGCATAGCCCTCATGCATCTTTAGGTTTGTAACCCACTCACAAATCTGTCCTCTTTATTCCAAAGTGAATGTGTAGTTGGACTTGAGCTTGAACACCTTACCATTGTTCGCAGACTGCAAATGTAATTCAGGTTGACTGCAATATTCTTGTAAGTCCAGTCTAGCCTTCGAGTTATCTTTTGTCTTATTCTTATCATCCACCACTGTGTTGAACAAATTGTCAAAATATTTCTTCTCAATCTGCATGACATCAAGATTGTGTCGGAGAAGATTATCCTTCCAATATGGCAACTCCCAAAATATGCTATGTTTTGTCCAGTTATGGGTAACACCATATCCAGGGAATCTAGAAGGTGGAGCCTCGGTAACTTTAGTGAAGTTCCGAACCCTTTCCCAAATTTCCTCACCAGACAAAATTGGAGATGGCAAATTGTCACGACCCCACACTCCCTCCGTAGGATATTGTGATGGCACCTAGTCTCTAAGACTAGGTAAGTCGATTACTATAACAGTTAAGCCAGTTCTTAACAATGATAATTTGACAGAGTTTAATATGAATACCGAAACAAGAGCGAAATGAGCCTAGGGGGCAATAATCACAACAACCTCCCAAGACCGATAATACAGAGTCACAAATGCTAGCTAATTAAATGGAAAGATCCCAAAGATCGAAATGCGATAGTGTTCAAATAACGAGCCGCCAATAGAATGAAAGGAAAGGACTCCAAGGGACTGCGATGACCAAGCAGCTCTGACCTTGAATCCTCGCGACTAATATGCTAACTCTGTCCTAGTCCGATATCTCCAATACTTGGCTCTGCACAAAAATATGCAAAAGTGTATTATGAGACTATGAGTACACCACGGTTGGTACCCGATAATTATCAAGACTAACCTCGGTGGAGAAGTGACGAGGTATAACTTAAGACACCCACTAGATAAAATAAGATGTGCAGTATAGAAGTATAAAGCTAATAATGAAAGTAGGAATCAGTCAATGGCAACGAGAATTAACATGTAACATAAACAGTAAAGCAATAAGAACACCGTGAAAAAATATTGAAACCAAATAAGGAACGCAAATGACAACTAATTAATCAAGTCGTTCCAACACATATTTTGTAATGAAAATTATCCGAGATACCTCATCTCATAGTCACAAGTCAGGGTCTCAACCCACCATCATATGCTCTTGGTACCTTATGCCCATATCTCAATCACAACCACACAGATAACTCACGTGCCAATATCTCAATCCTCCCGGCGTGATCACAGGCTCACATTCACAATTTTCCCAGCGTGGTCACAGGCTCACAATCACAATTCGCCCAGCATCGCCAGAGGCTCACATGCACAATCCGCCCGGCATGATCACAACGTTACAATCACAATCTGCCCGGCATGATCACATGGTCCCAATCACAATCCGCCCGGCATGATCTCAGGCTCACAATCACAATCCGCTCGGCATAGTCACAGGCTCAATAGCAACATGAAAACAGATAATACAAGAGCACATGGGCATAATTCATAAATGTCAAGTTTCATATTCCTGAGCTAGTATAAGTGGCATGCTACAGTGTATGCTTATGCGAGTGTACTGCTGCAGCCCAAGTCCACGAGTAATATCAAGTCATCGAGTAGCTGATCGATGCAACAAAACAAGTCACCTAAGGTGTATGTCATGCACAAAGAAAAACACACCATCACACAAAAATCACCAACACAATATCCCCAACCCATCACATATCATCCCTGCCATTGCCACCCTTATCTCTCCGATAGCCACCCGTATCACTCCGCCCTGATAATATCATTAGCCACCCGTATCACTCTGATAACCACCCATATCACTCCGTATAATAGCCACCCTTATCGCTTCGCCCGGACACTAACACAATAGCCACCCGTGTCACTCCGTACATTCAACAACAGTGGGATGCTACCCTTATGCCCCGCATAACAACAACGGTGAAATGACACCCTTATACTCCACATAACAACAACCAAACCACACAACAATTCACATGTACTAACATCACAACAACATGACATATCAACTCGTATCCAGTGCCCATAGGCCACAACATTTCTAAAGATCCAATAATATCAATATTTCCACAACAAATAGCCCATGGCTCAATGCAATGTGTATAGAATCTCAATAACAACAAAATGAACGGGAAAGTAACTCAACAAGAAACAACACCCCCTTTTAAACACAACTTCAATTACAATAAATTAACTTTCCATAACCTCAATTCAAATTAATTGTTTAAGGATAAACTCAATATTGAAAGTATTTCCCTGAAATGGCAAACTTCGGATTCTAGTGTATGAATTATGCATGAGAATAAACTCAATATTGAAAGTATTTCCCTGACACGAACTAGTACTACGTCTAATTGCATGAGAATAACCCGGCAACAAAAGGATATCATGTAACAATAATTTCAACTAAGAGTAACTCCACAATAAAAAAAATCACACATAATAATAAAAGTGATAACAACTCCAAGTAAAGCATATAAGAGCAAACTCGATAAATAAAGAATGTGACATGTAACGACAACTTCAAATAAAGCATGTGATAGTAGACATAACGAATAAAAGGAATACTATGTGCTAACAATTCCAAATAAGTACATGAAAGAAGTTTAAGAGTCTAAACCGGTAAATTTTCACATATAAGCCCGAGTACGTAGTCGTCACCTCGCGTACAAGGCTTTCACATGACACAAATAGCACAAACGACTTAAATCCTAAGGGGTAGTTCCCCCATACAAAGTTAGGCAAGATACTTATGTCATAGAAGCTAAACTGATATCCTGAAATGACCTTCTCGTGTGAAACAACCTCCGTATGGCTCAAATCTAGCCAAAATAACTTAAATAGCATAAATAAAACCTATAGGAAATAATTTCGGATAATAAAGCTTCGATCTTTATAACCAAAAAGTCAACCCAAAAAGTCAACCCTGGGCTTGCACTTCGGAACCCGACAAAATGCATAAAATCCAAACACCCATTCCGATATGAGTCGAACCATACCAAAATTAATCAAATTCCGACATCAAATCGGCCTTCAAATCCTCATTTTATATTTTTGAAAATTTATACAAAAATTCTCACTTTCTCCCATTCAAACCACTAATTTAATGTTAACAACAAAGGTGAAATCATAAAATATAATCAAATCCGGATAAAAACACTTACCCCAATCCAACACGTGAAAATCCCCTCCAAAATAGCCCAAATCCGAGCTCTCTAACTCAAAAAGTGATAAAAATATCAAAATCCCTCGAAATAGAGTACTTTATATTCTTCCAAGGTGTTTCTCTTACGCGATCGCGGAATTTTCTTCGCGATCGCGATGCACAAAAAAATATAAGATGCCAAAAATCCTTTTTCGAACGCGTAACTACAGTCCCGAATGCGACTCACACATCTTCAGCACACTTTGCAAACGCGGTTCAACCCACGCGAATGCGGATAACATATCATGATTCCCCTTCCAGCTCTATCGCTACGCGAACGCGGAAGACACATCGCGAACGCAAATCACAACCAACTGGACCTTTGCGATCACGTGCACACAGTTGCAACCGCGATGAACAAAAATGATGAGCTCCCAGAATCACTCCGCGATCGCAGTTTCATCTTCGTGATCGCGAAGAGCAACAGCCACACCAGAAACCAGCAACTCTAAAGCATGAAGAAATGGCCTGTAGCCCATCCGAAACACACCGAGGCCCCAGGGACCCCGTACAAATTATACCAATCAATTCCATAACATAACGCGGACCTTCTCGCGGCCTCAAATTACATCAAACAATATCAAAACTATGAATCGCACCTCAAATCGAACTTAATGAACTTTTGAACTTTTAACTTTTACAACTCGCACCGAATCATATCAAATCAACCCGAAATGACGTCAAATTTTGCATGCAAGTTCCAAAAGACACATCGTAGCTATACCAACTCCCGGAATCGAAATACAAACCCGATATTAATAAAGTCAACTCTCGGTCAAACCTCTCAACCTTCCAAACCTTTAAGTTTTCAATTGTTACCAAAATGCATCAAACCAACCTACGGACCCGATAAGTGGGGATTTTGACTCTTTTTTAGCGCCTTTTAGCTTTCGTTTTAGTCCAAAAGCGTTTAGTTGTCTTCCCAAAATCTGATGAAATATGCTTAATTGAAGGAATTGGAAGATAAACTCCCGAGATGAAATCCAACTCAAGAAGGAGTAATCTGAATTCAAGGACAAAAAAAGGCACAAAATCTCAATTGTGCGGACCGCAGAATATCATCTGCGGCCGCAGGTTATGAAAGAAAATCCATCAGAGACTGGTGCAAAGTGCGGTCCGCACATGAATTATGCGGCCGCAGAAGCTGGGTCAGGAGCAAAGTTCAGAGAATCTGCATTTCAAGTCCATCAAAAGTGCGGACCGTATAATTATTGTGCGACCGCAGAAGACGAGCTATGCGATCGCAGTTACAATTGTGCGGACCGTAGAAGAGCAAAATGCGGCCGCAGTTATAAATCTGCGGACCGCAGAAATAGTGCAGTACGACCGCAATTCAGAATTATGCGGCTGCGGTTCAGAATTATGCGGCTGCAGACTTCCAATCCTGTCAATCTGAAGAAAAGTGCGAATCGCACATGGAATTGTGCGGTCGCAGAACCTCCGAAAGGGCATTTTTGTCTGAAATTTCTAGCCTTGTATAAATAGACAAGTTTCACATTTTTAGGTCAACTTTTGACATCAGCTGCTACAGTAGCCGTTTCCTTTTACTCTTTTTAGTAGTTTTTCATATTTTGAGCTATTTGAACATATATTTTATCATTTTAATTAGCAATATGAGTTTAATTATTATTTATTCTTCTTTTTCTTCCATTTCAAGCATGAGTAGCTGATTTTCACTAGGGTTATGACCCAACCCTAGTATCTAAATTTAATGAGTGTTTAATTAAATGCTTGTTTATGGTAGGGTATTTATTATTTAGCCTTGTTTTTGTTTTTATTTGTGGCATTAATGGTTGCAAACATTAGTTCATGCTTATTTGACTTGGTCTCTACTTGAGAAAGAGAGACTTAGTCTAGGAAAATTTGACTAACAAGAAATTGGGTCAATCGATAGATTGACAATCTCAATTAAAGGGTTGAACCTAGAGATAGTAGCAACCCGACTTGAGCCTTTTGTCAACCGTTTTGCTCAATACCCATTTGGACTTGAGAAAGCCAAATTGGGCAAAATCACTCTCTGACCGAGAGGTATTGAGTGGGTAATTGAGTGTTGATAGCTATACTACACCCCGATCAATAAAATAAGCATTAAGGTTTATATCCCATTAAATAAACACCTAGGTGAAGGTCATAGCCCTAGAACTTTTTAACATTTGAAAAACAACAAAAATAAATTTCTAGTTTTATTTCTTAAATTGCAATTGTAGTTTAATTTAGACTTTAAAACAACCCAATTTTGTGGAAGTGCAATTGTAGCTATACAAACTCATGCGCTACGATATATACTACTAACTCCCATACATATAGCTCCCTACAAAATTCGATCCCGACTCTTGTTGGGTATTATTATTGCATCGACCGTTTTCATAACCTCGAATTGAGGTGTGAACTTGGACGAGATCAATTTTTCGCTCCAAATCCGAATCCGGATACACGCCGAAGTCCAAAATTACCATACGTAGCTATTGGAATCATCAAAACACCATTCCGGAGTCGTCTTCACAAAAGTCAAATTCTGGTAAACGCTTTTCACTTAAGCTTCTAAAACAAGAGTCATCCTTCCAAATAAATCCCGAATCATCCGAAAATCGAACTCGACCATACAAGCAAGTCATAATACATAATACGAAGCTGCTCGAGACCTTAAGCCACTGAACGGAACGCTAATTCTCAAAA
>AWOL01S0019828.1:48731-82094 GCA_000715115.1 Nicotiana otophora
GCAGAACCTCCGAAAGGGCATTTTTGTCTGAAATTTCTAGCCTTGTATAAATAGACAAGTTTCACATTTTTAGGTCAACTTTTGACATCAGCTGCTACAGTAGCCGTTTCCTTTTACTCTTTTTAGTAGTTTTTCATATTTTGAGCTATTTGAACATATATTTTATCATTTTAATTAGCAATATGAGTTTAATTATTATTTATTCTTCTTTTTCTTCCATTTCAAGCATGAGTAGCTGATTTTCACTAGGGTTATGACCCAACCCTAGTATGTAAATTTAATGGGTGTTTAATTAAATGCTTGTTTATGGTAGGGTATTTATTATTTAGCCTTGTTTTTGCTTTTATTTGTGGCATTAATGGTTGCAAACATTAGTTCATGCTTATTTGACTTGGTCTCTACTTGAGAAAGAGAGACTTAGTCTAGGAAAACTTGACTAACAAGAAATTGGGTCAATCGATAGATTGACAATCTCAATTAAAGGGTTGAACCTAGAGATAGTAGCAACCCGACTTGAGCCTTTTGTCAACCGTTTTGCTCAATACCCATTTGGACTTGAGAAAGCCAAATTGGGCAAAATCACTCTCTGACCGAGAGGTATTGAGTGGGTAATTGAGTGTTGATAGCTATACTACACCCCGATCAATAAAATAAGCATTAAGGTTTATATCCCATTAAATAAACACCTAGGTGAAGGTCATAGCCCTAGAACTTTTTAACATTTGAAAAACAACAAAAATAAATTTCTAGTTTTATTTCTTAAATTGCAATTGTAGTTTAATTTAGACTTTAAAACAACCCAATTTTGTGGAAGTGCAATTGTAGCTATACAAACTCATGCGCTACGATATATACTACTAACTCCCATACATATAGCTCCCTACAAAATTCGATCCCGACTCTTGTTGGGTATTATTATTGCATCGACCGTTTTCATAACCTCGAATTGAGGTGTGAACTTGGACGAGATCAATTTTTCGCTCCAAATCCGAATCCGGATACACGCCGAAGTCCAAAATTACCATACGTAGCTATTGGAATCATCAAAACACCATTCCGGAGTCGTCTTCACAAAAGTCAAATTCTGGTAAACGCTTTTCACTTAAGCTTCTAAAACAAGAGTCATCCTTCCAAATAAATCCCGAATCATCCGAAAATCGAACTCGACCATACAAGCAAGTCATAATACATAATACGAAGCTGCTCGAGACCTTAAGCCACTGAACGGAACGCTAATTCTCAAAATGACCGGTCGGGTTGTTATATTCTTCCCCTCTTAGACAAATGTTCATCCTCGAACGTGCTATGAACCATTCTGAAGTCATCAAATCACTGAATGTACTCACCATACATATACTCGCGGGTGATCCCACGTCACCCCAATCCACATAGGCCCAACAATACCATCTCAACTAAAAATTATTCCTTCCACCCACACTAATAAACATTAGAGCCAAATTTGTGACCATCCGATCATTTCCTAAAGACCCAATTCCCACATCAACACACGATATGAGCCTCAACTAGATGCAACAACTCATGCCTACACCCACAAGATATAACCGCACGACGTAACACATCACATATATGCCTACAACAGCATCTCTGACCACCATAGCTATCCATAATCAAATCCAGCACCGGTAATTAACCTCCAAACCTTCACAACAGTAATAAAGATACAAGAAACATGAATACCCCATAACCATTCACTCAAATCAACAAGTCACATATAATGCCACCTGGGCACACACCTCGCAAGCTAAAACCCAATAAGCACAACGCGAATGTGACTGAATATGCAAAGAGAAACACATGAGAGAACTATCCAACAATCCCCACAGGCACAAACCCTATCAGTACCATACTACGAATCAATTCTACAAGGGAGAACTAAATCATATGAACTAATCACAAGGATCTCATCCTAATATAATCCACCGCGGCGCGTAGCCCGGTTCAAACATATCAAACCATATGAAAATGCGAGGATCCTATTTTCAGCTCTGAATCACAAGTAGAGTACACATCATACCAACCGAAGCATTCTACTAACCCAATTTTGCGAAACAAAATCACCACACGTAACAGACTTCCCATATCGTAGAGCACCTAAATCACAAATCATAGCCAAACCATCCAGAAATCACATCAAAACTTATCGTAATGAGTAGCAGAAAGTTCAATCTAGTTGTATAACTCTCAATGGTGAACAAAACAAAACGATAAACACGGGCTACCACTATAGAATTTCCCAACAGGGGGTAAACACATAAGTAGAGTACAACATCACAAAAATCACACATATATGAAGCAAGATAGGAGGTCTCACCCCGATAGGCAGAACCGAATCAAAAGAAGAATGGTGCTCCTCTATAACAAATCGAAACCATACTTGTAATGACACCATCCGGTGTAGTGGCCTTAGCCCTACCGTAGAAAGCATATCAACGTGCCTGGTCTCCCCCTCTAGGGCACCCTCTACCCACCTGTCATCCATCCCTAATTGGATGTGCAGGTGAAGTAGAAATTGGAATAGAGCCTGTAGCCTGAATGCTCTAATGAAATCCGCCCGTCTCGAGTCTGAGAAAATATCTCATGCTATGCCTAGTATCACCATACGCATAACAACCCCTCTGTGGGCGTGGATGCTCGTACTGGATCCGTGCCGGATAACTAGAATAACCAATGTAGGAACCCCATGCCAGTGGTGCACTAAACGACTGCCCCACATGAGTACCCTGACTCACTAGAGCACCACGAGTAGTCTGAAGTGCGGACTGGACTGACCGACTGCCCGAGCCTCTGCCATGATGGGTCATAGCTGAAGAGTAGAATCCACTGAACCCCCCAAAACCTCGAGACCTCTTGGTCTCCTTATCCTCCCTCTCCTTACCCTGAATACGCTCTAACATGGTGGCAATCTCTACCACTTGGTGAAATGGAGTATCAGTCTGCAACTCCCGAGCCATGCCGAATCTAAGATCATAACTAAGCCCCTAAATGAATATGTAGACTTGCTCTTTGACAGTAGGAACCAAAGTAGGTGCATGATGGGATATCTCATTGAACATGATGGCATACTCTGACACCGTCATGGTGCCCCGAAGAAGCTACTCAAACTCGGTACGCCACACATCCTGGAGGGTCTGGGGAACAAACTCCCTCAAAAACATCTCTGAAAACTAAGCCCAAGTGGGTTGTGCTGCATCAGCTAGCCTAACCTCCTCATAAACCTATCACCACTGATACGCTGCTCCCGACAGCTGAAATATAGTAAAAGTAACTCAGCTCACCTCTACAATACCCATGATGCGGAGAATACATTGACACTTCTCTAGAATTCCTTGTGCATCCTCGGTAGTCTGAGCTCATCCCCAAATCTATGAAGTAGCTATTGCAGATCAATCTCACCTGAGCCAATTTACCAAACATGCTCTAGAACTGCACTAAAGTCTCCTGATGTCTGGGGGTAACAACAGGCGCCTCCGATGCCTTTTCCCTAATCAGAGCTACTGGCGGCTCCTCAACTGCTTCTCTGATAGGTGCTCTAGCTTTGACTCGTGCCCTTCCTCAACCTCTCGCATCTCTAACAGGGGCGCGAGTGTCTGCTCATCTGATCCGGTAGTGTGTGTCCTCACTATCTGTGAGAGCATTAAATCCGCATGACATGAATTAAAGAAGTGGAAGTTTCCTAATAGTTCTGTAGCCTCTCGAAGATAAGTAAAGATGTCTCGGTACCGACCTGCAGGACTCTACTAAACTCGTTCGTGACTCGTAGAACCTATGAACCTAGAGCTCTGATAACAACTTGTCACGACCCCAAACTTCCTCTGTAGGATGTCGTGATGGCACCTAGTCTCTAAGACTAGATAAGCCGATGATTACTATAACAATTAAGCCAATTCTTAACAATAATAATTTGAAATAAAGTTTAATATGAATACCGAAATAAGAGCAAAATGAGCCTACGTGGTAATAATCATAACAACCTCCCAAGACAACTAATACTGTCACGCCCCACACCTGGGGAGGCGTGGCTGACACGCGGTGTCGTGCTAGCCCGAGCAAACCACTCTGTAACTCATGATCGTTCGACCAAACCTAGGTCGAGTTGGCTAAACTCATTCTTTCTATGACCAACATGGGCCAACTTGGCCACAATTCATAATGCATAACTGTAAGTGAGCAAACGATGTATTAGCAATCTATCGTACTTAAAATATGAATATACACGGGCCGTCAAGGCCTCTGACATACTATACATAATGCACTTGTATCTACAAAGCCTCTAAAAGTGTTTGACATCAAAAAGGGATTGGGTCCAAACCTACCCATAAGTCTGTAGCAAAACTATGACATGATGACTCACAGACTCGGCTGCACTCTGAATGAAGTTTTGTCTTAACGATCCTTCGCTGAATGCTAACCTCGTCTACTATGAGGGCTCATCAAACTAATTACATATACCTGCAGGCATGAATGCAGCGTCCATAACAAAAAGGACGTCAGTACGAATAATGTACCGAGTATGTAAGGCAAAACTGAAACTTAACAATAAGTCAACATTAATTAAAGAGATATAAGAATCAATCTGAATCTCTGAGGTGCCACCGTATATGCATACTAATTATATTTATAAATATATATAATGCATCTCTTTGGGAAATGCATGACTGCCCTACCGGCCGTAGCATGGTGGTAAATCAAGATGCATGACTACCCAGCCGACCGTAGTTCGGTGGTAAATGAAGATGCATGACTGCACAACCAGCCGTAGCTCGCTGATAAATGAGGATGAATATAACACTATATTATGAACATTAACATCTTTATCGTATGCCTCAATAGAGACTTAGGAACATACTTAGACATGCTTTGTATTACATTTAATAGGATTGAATAACATAGATATCCTAAACTACTAAGAGTAGAACCATTATGGAATAATATTACGTTTACGTTTTGTTGCTTGGATCATGCCAAAAGAAGAAAGGTTATCCTTAACATACCTTTGTTGCTTGCTTAACAATAGCTCATGAGTTTCAGTACGCTCTACGAATGATAATCTACATTGTATAAATGGTTTGGATCATAATCGAATCAATAAACCAAGAATTGGATTCACTACGATATTTTATCGAACACTTAGAGTGCATAAGCTTCATATCATCCAAAATGAAAATTAAACACTACTAGCTCTTCTCCTCTACTCACAACACAACTATACATCACAATTTTCAGCCATAGGATACCTTAAGAAACCACTTAAAACCGTTCGACAACTACAACACTTCATCAATGAGATAAACCTTAGCCTTTGTAGTCACCTTTCTCAATTCAACTTAACAAGAAATAGATGACATTGAATACATATAGGGTAGTTAATCTTACCTCAAGGAGGAAGAACATAGCAGTACCTATGAAGCTAAGAACATGGCATCAACTATGGAGCTAACAATATGGCAGCAACTTTGAAGCCAAAACGTAGCAGCAACTAGGTTTTATCTAATTTTCCCAAATTGTTCTACTTGCAATCTTATATATATCTATATGTAGTAGTAATTTAGGTTGCTGCTAGACTAAGTTAAATAGGAGGGGTGACCCACTTATTTAATTCAACGCTTATCCCAAAAGTATATGGATACATAAGACAAAGTTAGGTAGAATCCACTTAAAGATTACTAAATTCCATTCATATTTATATGATATATTTAGAATGCTATATGTGTATATTCCACATGATATCGTGATGGAATTAGTAAAATTATAATTAATACCCCTTATCCTCATGATTCTACATGGATTCATATAAATGATACTTATCCACTTATAATTAATTTCATATTCTCCAATTTTATACCAACATTTAACCAATTATTCACATAATAATTTCTAGGTCTCATTTTACTTAAATACTAATATACTTCATATACCGCACTATCATAGTCATGTGGTAACGTACTAGTCTACAAATACGGGGTATTATAACTTGGACCTCTTTTTCATTCCCAAATGTCAAACTTCGACAAAACTCATTTTATTCGATTCATTTACCCTCTGACCTTCACGACTTTACTTATCACTTGTTATAAATAGCATAAATACTTATAACCCCAAAAATAATCTTGTCCTTGAACTTATGTCAATTATCTTACATAAATCCAACGTTCAAAAGTACGGGATGTAACATCCTTCTCCCCTTTAGAAACATTCGTCCTCGAATGTTAACTCTTAGATATTTACAAATTGTTTGCTAGGTTATCCTCTACAAACTAAACTAAAACCTAACCTCTATTTGAAGTCTGGACTATTCACAACCTTTTACACTTGAGTATCTTGTATCTTCTTCACCTTTACCTTACTTATCGTTCAATTTGTATTGTATCTTCTGTTGCTTTCATAACCTCCCTTCCACATAAGTGAAAATTGCATCCAATCCTTAAAGATCTACTGTGATACTTGCACCTCTGGTGCATACAAAATCCGGTTGAAGCTTCATACTGACTTCTTATGACTCAATTCAATGGCACGATCTGGAAACAAAAGAAGGGTAACATTTCCTAAATGCCCTATAGCCTCTCAATTATAAATTTGGCGTACAACACATCCATAAGTGAGACTCTACTAGGCATGACTTTGTAGACTTCCTAGGACGCGAACTGCTCTAATACCACTTTGTCACGTCCTAAACTGTAATGACCCGACCGATTGTTTTACTTGCTAGAACCCCATTCCCCTAAATAAGACTTTCCGTACTTGCTTTTACTGATTTATGACTTGCGGGGATGGTTGGTTCGGGATTTGGAAGAGTTTGGGTTAAAATCGGAACACTTAGTTCCTTAAGGTTGGCTTGAAAGGCCAAGTTTGACTTTGGTCAACATTTTTATTAAACGATCTCGGAATCAAAATTTGATGGTTCCAATAGGTTTGTATGATGATTTCGGACTTGGTCGTGTGTTCGTATTGGGTTTTGGGTGACCCGGAAGCATTTCAGCGCCTAATAGTGAAAGTTGGTTCTTGAAGGTTTTTGAAATTCTTTAAATTTGGTTTGGAGTAAGTTTTGGTGATATCTAGGTACGAATGGAATTCCGAGACCAGGAATAGGTCCGTAATGTTATTTAAGACTTGCACGCAAAATTTGGTATCATTTCGAGTAGTATAAGTATGATTCGACGCGTTCGGAGCGATTTAGAAACTTGAAGCTCAAAGTTTGATTCAATTTGGTTTTGGGGTTTGATTCTTGGTTTTGTTGTTGTTTTATGCATTTTGAGAGTTCGCTCAAGTCTGTATTATGTTTATATACTTGTTGGAGTAGTTGGACAAGGTCCCGAGGGGCTCAGGTGCATTTCGGACCGCCCGGAGTTGAGTTGAAACACACCAGATTTCTATTTCTGGTTTTCTTCTTCGCGAACGCGGTCAGACCCTCGCGTTCGCGATGAAGGATTTGGGCTACTGTGGGCTGGGGAGCTTTTGACCTTTACGTTCGCATGCTCAGGACCGCGTTCGTGGAGGTGTGGGCCCTCTAGCCTCGTTCGCGTGACCTAGCCCGCATTCGCGTAGAAAAGGCTGAGCTGGGCGGCCGCTGTTTGTTCTTCGCATTCGCGAAGAAGCCCACGTATTCGCGTAGGGTAGGCCAAACGAGCCCCTGCGTTTACATTTCTCTTGTCGCGCTCACGATGGGTAAATATTCCTGGTCTTGGGCCGTTTGCCTTCGCGATTGCGAGGCCTCTTCCGCGATCACAAAAAAGGCNGCTCTTGTCGCGCTCACGATGGGTAAATATTCCTGGGCCTGGGCCGTTTGCCTTCGCGATTGCGAGGCCTCTTCCGCGATCACAAAAAAGGCAGACCTGGGCAGTGAGTTTAAAATCGGGACTTAGGCACTTTTGGGGTCATTCATTAGACTCTTGGGCGATTTGGGAGCTCTTAAGGAGGTGATTTCGACCTAGCTTTGTGAGGTAAGTAATTTCTACCTCATGTGAGTTTAATACATAGTTTATGGGTAGATTATGGCATATAAATTAGTAAAAATCATGGGTTTAGAGGAAAACCTAGGTTTTTGATAAAAATGGAGTTTTACCACGAAAAGGGTTATGGAACTTAATGAAAATCATATATTTATGTTTCTAAGGTTATAGGTAACAAGTTTCTTCGAAAACTTCCTGAATTCGGGCACGTGGGTTCGGGGGTGAATTTTAGGAATCTTACATTCAGAGGTGGGAAATTACTTAAATAGTAGAGATATGAACTTTTAAGCCTATATTGATTAGTTTCTACAATATTTGAATAGTTTTGGATTGTTCGGCACCAAATTGAGGGTTTGGGCATAAGCTTGGGCTGGAAAGTAGGCCTTAAAGCGAGGTACGTTTCTTTTCTAACCTTGTAAGAGGCAAATTTCCCCATAGGTGAACTTAATTAATATATGATTATTTGTGGGGGCTACGTATGTACGAATTGACGAGAGACCGTACGTAGCTACTATTCTTGGTATGTCCGGGCAGTTCTAGGTTTACACCATGCTTTGTGAGTACCGTTATCAGAACATAATTGTTTATTTGTATTGAATGGAACTAAGTTAAGGATTTCAAGATTTCAAAGGTTTCAAGTAAATTAATATTTTGAAAAGAATTGAGAAAAATTATGTTATATTTATATTTAACCGCGTCGTAATTATATTTCACGAGCGGGGTGATTATTTCCACTACTCTCATGGGAGCGGGGCGTTCGCCTCGGCAGGTTAATAGATGCATCTATGATTCGCTCCGTTTGACCCTCAGCAATGCATAATTTACATTTTCATGTTGGATCGGGCTGAACGTCCTCAGTGGAATTTGTGTGTGATAATAGAAGTGGAAGCCCTTTTTATAATTGGTATAAATTTACTATTTTAGAGATTATTTGTTTAAAATAAAGGAAGTATTTTGGTTTCTTAGATATGATGGAAGAACTGTATAGTTATTTCTTGTTATGAGTTTATTGTTAGTTCTGTGTATCATGCTTATTTAGAATCACATGTTATTATATTGTTGGCGCTAGTGAGTGTCGAAGTCGACCCTCGTCACTACTTCTTCGAGGTTAGATTAGATACTTACTGGGTACATATTTTTATGTACTCACGCTACACTTCTATACTAGATTGTACAGGATTTGAGGCAGGTGCATCTAGCCACCAGTCCGGCGCGTAGACTGATTTCCCAGTTCGAGACTTCCCGGTGAGCTGTCTTTTTGAGCCGTTCTGCAGCAGCTGGAGTCTCTCTTATGTTCTTTTATTTTCTGTCTATTTCCTTTCAGACAATAAGCAAGCATTGTTTTGTATATTCTACTATATTGCCCACATACATGTGACACCAGGTCTTGGCACACACACTAGTAGACTTATGGTTTTGCTTTGCTCATATGATCACGATTAGTACTAATTGCTTCCATTTATTTATGTTAAAATTGCAAACTCCTAAATCTTTTATATAATAAGGAAAATGATATCGTTTACAAATAAATGGAAGGTGAGCGGCATGAGGACCCCCCAGGACTTCATTGATCAGTGCAGGGACATACTGCATAACATGAGGATATTGGAGTCCCATGGAGTAGATTTCACCGCTTTCCAACTGGAGGGCAGGGCCCGTAGATGGTGGCACTCTTACCTTCTTGGCAGACCAGCGTGTTCTCCTCCCATGACTTAGGATTAGTTTACACGACTTTTATTGGACATGTATATTCCACCCTCTCAGAGGGAAGAGTTGCGGTGTCAGTTTGAGCAGCTCGAGCAGGGTCTGATGTCTATGACCGACTATGAGGCGAGATTTTCTGAGTTGTCTCGCCATGCACGTATGATACTTCCTACGGATGTAGAGAGAGTGCGGAGATTTGTTGCAGGGTTACACCCCAGTATTCGGGATAGCATGGCTAGGGAGGTTAAGATGGGTACTCATTATCAGCTAGTGGTAAAGATTGCTCGGAGGATTGAGGGCTACCGCCAGAGGGGTAGAGAGAAGATGTAGCAGGACAAGAGGTCCCGATTCTTGGGAGAGCTTAAAGGTTCCTCGGCTAGGGGCAGAGGTTAGTTTGGGAGGGGTCAGCCTAGCAGGCCCACATATCCAGCACCACCACCACATCCTCGGGGTGCTCCAGCACGACCCTATTTCAGTGCTATGCCAGAGAGTTTTTATTGCCCACCAGTTCATCAGGGTTCCTCCAGTGCCTACTTCAGTGCCATGCCAGAGAGTTCATACCGTCCCCAGCCATCCAGGGTTGTTCTAGTGGGTATTCAGGCCATTAGGGTCAGACTTCGGGACAACAGTCTATGGCACCACGGGGTTGTTACGAGTGTGGGGAACCGGGTCACATGAAGAGATTTTGTCCTAGAGGTGGAAGCCAGGCAGGTAGGGGCCATCATAGAGGTGGAGGCCAGGCAAGGGGAGGTCAGCCAGCTATTGTTCAGCCAGGCGGAGGCCAGCCAGCCGGCGCTCCAACTAGATTCTATGCTTTTTCGGCTAGACCAGATGCAGTAGCCTCAGATGCCGTGATCACAGGTATTATTTCTATATGCAGTAGGGATGCTTCAGTATTATTTTATCCATGGTCTACCTATTCATATGTGTCATCTCTGTTTGGTCATTTCCTGGATAATCCTCGTGAGTCCTTCGGTACTCCTGTTTATGTGTCCACACCTATAGGCGATTCTATGGTTTTGGAGCGGATCTACTGGTCTTGTGTGGTTATATTCTGTGGTTATGAGACTAGAGTGGACCTTCTGTTACTTGATATGATCGACTTTGAGGTCATCCTGGGCATAGACTAGTTATCCCCATATCATGCCATCCTTGATTGTCATGCCAAGACTGTTACTTTAGCGATGCCAGAGTTGCTGAGATTGGAGTGGAAGGGTTCCTTCATTAGTAAATCTAGTCAGGTTATCTCTTTTTTGAAGGCTTGACATCTGTTCGAGAAGGGTTGTTTGGCGTATCTAGCATATGTTTGGGATACCACCGCAGAGTCTTCGATGATTGATTCAGTGCCAGTAGTCCAGGAATTTGCCGATATGTTTCCTTCTGATCTTCCAGGCATACCGTCAGATCTCGATATTGATTTTTGTATTGATTTGGCTCCAGGTACCTAGCCTATATCTATCCCATCGTACCGTATGGCTCAGAAAGAGCTGAAGGAGCAGCTTGAGGAATTATTGGCAAAGGGGTTTGTGAGACCAAGTGTATCACCTTAGGGTGCACCAGTGTTATTTGTGAAGAAGAAAGATGGGACTATGTGGATGTGCATTAATTACCGCCAGTTGAACAAGGTTACCATCAAGAACAAGTACCCGTTGTCGCATAATGATGATTTGTTTGACCAGTTGCAGGGTTTCAGGATGTTTTCTAAGATCTACTTGAGATCGGGGTACCATCATTTGAAGATCCGGGACTCAGACGTTCTAAGAATGACTTCCGTACCAGATATGGTCATTATGAGTTTCTAGTGATATCCTTCGACTTGACTAATACCCCAGCGACGTTTATGTATTTGATGAACCGGGTGTTCAGACCTTATATTGATTCCTTCGTTATTGTCTTCATTGATGACATCTTGATTTACTCACGTAGCCTAGGGGAGCACGAGCAGCATTTGAGAGTGGTACTTCAGACCTTGCGAGAATGAAAACTATATGCTAAGTTCTCCAAGTATGAGTTTTGGCTAGAGTCTATGGCATTCTTGGGGAATGTTGTATCAAGAGAAGGTATTAAGGTGGATTCTAAGAAGATTGAGGCAGTTCAGAGTTGGCCTCGTCCCACTTCAGTGACTGAGATCAGGAGTTTCCTCGGGTTAGCAGGTTATTATCGCTGGTTTGTGCAGGTCTTTTCATCCATTGCGACATCTTTGACTAGATTGACCCATAAGGGTCCTCCATTCTATTGGTCCGATGATTATGAGGCGAGCTTTCGGAAGCTCAAGACAGCTTTGACCACAACACCAGTTCTAGTGTTGCCTTCCGGTTTGGGGATGTATACGGTTTATTGCGACGTTTCACGCATTGGATTGGGTTGTGTCTTGATGCAGGAGGGGCGAGTTATTGCATATGGTTCGCGTTAGCTGAAGATCCATAAGAAGAATTAACCTGTGCATGACTTGGAGTTGGCCGCGATTGTCTATGCTCTTAAGATATAAAGGCATTATCTGTATGTGGTATCATGTGAGGTTTATACTGATCATCGCAGCTTACAACATTTGTTCAAGCAAAGGGATCTCAATTTGAGACAGCGTAGATGGCTTGAGTTACTGAAGGATTATGACATCACCATTTTTTATCATCCAGGCAAGGCAAATGTGGTCGCGGATGCCTTAAGCAGGAAGGCAGAGAGTATGGGTAGCTTGGCATTCATTTCAACAGAGGAGAGGCCACTAGCTTTGGACATTCAGTCTTTGGCTAACAGACTTGTGAGGTTGAACATTTCAGAGCCCAGTCGAGTTCTTGCATGTGTTGTTGCCCAGTCTTCATTATTGGGGTAGATCAAGGCTCGGTAGTTCGATGATCCGCATTTGGCAGTTCTCAGTGAGACGATACCACAGGGTGGTGACAAGGAGGTTTCTATTGGCGAGGATGGTGTTCTGTGACTCCAGGGTTGCCTATGTGTTCCTAATGTCGATGGCTTGAGGGAGAGGATACTAGAGGTGCACACAGTTCTTGGTATTCTATTCATCCAGGTGCTACGAATATGTATCGTGACCTGAGATAACATTATTGGTGGTGGCAGATGAAGAAAGACATAGTTGAGTATGTGGCTAGGTGCTTAAATTGCCAGCAGGTTAAGTATGAGCACCAGAGGCCAGGTGGCCTACTTCAGCAGACGACTATACCTGAGTGGAAAGAGGAACACATTACTATGGACTTTGTAGTTGGATTGCCGCGGACCTTGCGAAAGTTTGATGTAGTTTGGGTCATTGTCGACAGGTTGACCAAGTCGGCATACTTCTTTCTGATTGCGACTACTTATACTTTAGAGAAGTTGGCCCAGATTTATATTCGGGAGATAGTTCGGTTGCATGGTGTGCCTGTTTTCATCATATCAGATAGAGGCCCTCAGTTCACCTCACATTTCTGGAGGGCCGTACTAAGTGAGTTGGGGGACCCGTGTAGAGCTTAGCACAACATTCCATCCACAGACCGACGGCCAGTCAGAGCGGATAGTTCAGATATTGGACGACATGCTAAGAGCATGTGTAATTGATTTTGGGGGACAGTGGGACCAGTTCTTGACTTTGGCCATGTTTGTTTACAACAACAGTTATCAATCCAGTATCAAGATGGCTCCATGTGAGGCTTTATATGGTCGGCGATGTTGTTCTCCCATCGGGTGGTTTGAGCCCGGTGAGGCTAGGTTATATGGTACTGATTTGGTAAAGGATGCCTTGGAAAAGGTAAAGTTGATTCATGAGCGACTTCGCACAGCACAACCCAGACAGAAGAGCTACGCGGATCAGAAGGCGCGCGATGTATCATTTATGGTCGGCGAGAAAGTTCTATTGAAAGTCTCGCCGATGAAGGGTATTATGAGATTCGGGAAGAAGGGCAAGTTCAGCCCAAGGTTTATAGGCCCATTTGAGTTGTTAAGGCGAGTTGAGGAGGTTGCTTATGAACTTGCTTTACCTCTTAGCCTATCAGGGGTTCATCCCGTTTTTCACGTGTCTATGCTATAGAGGTTGATACCTCCGACTTGTCTCATGTGTTAGACTTCAGTACTATTCAGCTAGATAAGAGCTTGGGTAATGAGGAGGATCCAGTTTCTATTATTGCTAGACAGGATCTCCAGTTGAGGTCCAAGAGGATTTCTGCTGTAAAGGTTCAGTGGAGGGGACAACCAGTCGAGGAGGACATGCAGAGCAGATATCCACACTTATTCAGCACTTCAGTTATACATCTAAACCCGACCAGTCGTTTTACTTGCTAGAACCCCATTTCCCCAAATTAGACTTCCCCTACTTGCTTTTACTAATTTATGACTTGCGGGGATGGTTGGTTCGGGTTTGGAAGACTTCGGGTTGAAATTGGAACACTTAGTTCCTTAAGGTTGGCTTGAAAGGCCAAGTTTGACTTTGGTCAATATCTTTAGTAAACGACCTCGAAATTGAGATTTGACGGTTCCAATAGGTTTGTATGATGATTTCGGACTTGGGCGTATGTTCGTATTGGGTTATGGGTGACCCGGGAGCGTTTCGGTGCCTCATAGTGAAAGTTGGTTCTTGAAGGTTTTTGAAATTCTTTAAATTTGGGTTGGAGTAGGTTTTGGTGATATCGAGGTCTGAATGGAATTCTGAGACTGGGAATAGTTCTGTAATGTCATTTAAGACTTGCACGTAAAATTTGGAGTCATTCCGAGTAGTATAAGTATGATTCGACGCGTTCGGCGCGATTTAGAAACTTGAAGTTCACAGTTTGATTCAATTTGGTTTTGGGGTGTGATTCTTGGTTTTGTTAATGTTTTACGCGTTTCGTGAGTTTGATCAAGTCCATATTATGTTTATTTGTTGAAGTAGTTGGACGAGGTCCCGAGGGGCTTGGGTGCATTTCGGACCGCCCGGAGATGAGTTAAAACACACCAGATTTCTGCTTTGGTTTCCTTCTTCGCAAACGCGGTCAGACCCTCGCATTTGCGATGAAGGATTTGGGGTACTGTGGGTTGGGGAGCTTTTTCCCTTCGCGTTCATGTGCGCAGGACCACATTCGCGGAGGTCTGGGCCTCTAGCCTTCGTGTTCGCGTGACCTAGCCTGCGTTCACGCAGAAGAGGCTGAGCTGGGTGGCCGCGATTCGTTCTTCGCCTTCGCGAAGAAGCCCACACGTTTGCATAGGGTAGGACAAACGAGCCTCTGCATTCACATTGCTCCTGTCGCGTTCGCGATGCATAAGTTTTCACGGGCCTGGGCCGTGTGCCTTCGCGATCGCGAGGCCTCTTCCGCGATCGCGAAGAAGGCAGACCTGGGCAGTGAGTTTAAAATCGGGACTTAGGCATTTTTGGGGCCATTTATTACACTCTTGGGCGATCTGGGAGATCTTAAGGAGGGGAGTTCGACCTAGCTTTGTGAGGTAAGTAATTTCTACCTCATGTGAGTTTAATACATAGTTTATGGGTAGATTATGACATGTAACTTAGTAAAAATCATGGGTTTAGAGGAAAACCTAGGGTTTTTGATAAACATGGAATTTTACCATGAAAATGGTTATGGAACTTAATGAAAATCATATATTTATGTTCCTAAGGTTATGGGTAACAACTTTCTTCGAATATTTTCGGAATTCGGACACGTGGGCCCGTGGGGTGAATTTTAGGAATCTTGCATTTAGAGTTGGGAAATTACTTAAATAGTAGGGATATGAACTTTTAAGCCTATATTGATTAGTTTCTACACTATTTGGATAGTTTTGGATTTTTCGGCGCCAAATTGAGGGTTTGGGCATAAGCTTGGACCGGAAAGTAGGCCTTAAAGCGAGGTAAGTCTCTTTTCTAACCTTGTAAGAGGGAAATTTCCCCATAGGTGAACTTAATTAATATATGATTATTTGTGGGGGCTACGTACGCACGAAGTGACAAGAGTCCGTACGTAGCTACTATTCTTGTTATGTCCGGGTATTTCTAGGTTTACACTATGCTTTGTGAGTACCATTATCTGAACATAATTATTTATTTGCATTGAATGTAACTAAGTTGAGGATTTCAAGATTTCAAAGGTTTCAAGTAAATTAATATTTTGATAAGAATTGAGAAATATTGCGTTATATTTATATTTAACCGCATCGCAAGTATATTTCGCGAGTGGGGTGACTATTTCGACTACTCTCATGGGAGCAGGCCGTTCGCCTCGGCAGGTTAATAGATGCATCTATGGTTTGCGCTGTTCGACCCTCGGCAGCGCACAATTTACATTTTCATGTTGGATCGGGCCGAACATCCTCGGAGGAATTTGAGTGTGATAATAGAAGTGGAAGCCCTTTTTATAATTGGTATAAATTTACTGTTTTAGAGATTATTTGTTTAAAATGGAAGGAAGTATTTTGGTTTCTTAGATACGATGGAAGAACTATACAGTTATTTCTTGTTCTGAGTTTATTGTTAGTTCTGTGTATCATGCTTATTTAGAATCACATGTTATTATATTGTTGGCCCTAGTGAGTGTCGAAGTCAAACCTCGTCACTACTTCTTCGAGGTTAGACTAGATACTTATTGTGTACATATTTTTATGTACTCATGCTACACTTCTGTACTTGATTGTACAGAATTTGAGGCAGGTGTATTTGGCCACAATTCCGGTGCGTAGACTGATTTTCCAGTTCGAGACTTCCCGGTGAGCTTGCCCAACAACGTTGTTGGGCGCCATCACGGCCTATAATGGAATTGGGTCGTGACACAAACCTAGGGAGGCGTGGCTGGCACCCGATGCCGTGCTGGCCCGACAAACCACTCTATAACTCATGATCGTTCGACCAAAACTAGAACATAAATAGGTCGAGTTAGCTAAACTCATTTTTTCTATGACCATCATGGGCCAACATGGCCACAACTCGTAATGCATAACTATAAGTGAGCTAACGATGTATTAGCTATCCATCGCACTTAAAACATGAATATACACGAGCCGTCAAGGCCTCTGACATCCTGTACATAATGAACCTATGTCTACAAAGCCTCTTAGAGTGTTTGACATCAAAACAGGGCTGGGTCCCAACCTACCCATAAGTCTGTAGTAAAATACTGACACGATGACTCGCAAACTCGGCTGCACTCGGAATAAAGTGGAGTCTTACCGATCCTTCGCTGAATGCTAATCTTGTCTACTATGAGGGCTCATCAAACTGATTACCTATACCTGCAGGCATGAATGCAACTTCCACAACAAAACGGACGTCAGTACGAATAATGTACCGAGTATGTAAAGAGGAACGGAAATATAACAATAAGTCAACATTAATTAAAGAGATATAATAATCAACCTGAATCTCTGAGGTGCCACCGTATATGCATACTAATTATACTTATAAATATATATAATGCCTCTCATTGTGACTATTAACCATATCGTAACATGACTACCCAACTGATCAGTGGTAACTGCCTGACCGGCCGTCACATGGTGGTAAATGCATGACTGCCCGACTGGCCATAACACTGTGGTAAATGTATTACTGCCCGACCGACCGTAGCTCAGTGGTAATTGAGGATGCATGTAACACTACATTATGAACATTAACATCTTTATCGTATGCCTCAATAAAGACTTAGGAACATACTTAGACATGCTTTGTATTACATTTAATATGAATGAAAAACGTAGACATCCTTAACTACTAAGAGTAGAACCATTATGGAATAATATTACTTTTACGTTTCATTGCTTGGATCATGCCAAAAGAAGAAAGGGTTAGCCTTAACATACATTTGTTGCTTGCTTAACAATAGCTCACGAGTTTCAGTACGCTCTACGAATGATAATCTACATTGTATAAATGGTTTGGATCACAATCGAATTAATAAACCAAGAATTGGATTCACTACGATATTTTATCGAACACTTAGAGTGCATAAGCTTCTTATCATCCTACAATGGTAATTCAACACTACTAGCTCTTGTCCTCTACTCACAACACAACTATGCCTTACAATTTTCAGCCATAGGATACCTTAAGAAACCACTCAATACCGTTCAACAACTACAACACTTCATTAATGAGATAAACCTTAGCCTTCGTAGTCACCTTTCTCAATTCAACTAAACAAGACATAGATGACATTGAATATATATAGTGGTAGTTAAATCCTACCTCAAGGTGAAAGAACATAGTAGTACCTATGACTAAGAACATGACATCAACTATGGAGCTAAAAGGATGGCAGCAACTTTAAAGCAAAAACGTAGCAACAACTAGGTTTTATCTAATTTTTTATATATATATATATCCATATATAGTAGTAATTTAGGTTGCTTCTAGACCAAGTTAAATAGGAGGGGTGACCCACTTATTTAATTCAACGCTTATCCCAAAAGTATATGGATACATAAGACAAAGTTAGGTAGAATCCACTTAAAGATTACTAAGTTCCATTCTTATCTATATGATGTATTTAGAATGCTATATGTGTATATCCCACATACTATCTCTCTGGACTTAGTAATATTATATTTAATCCCCCTTATCCTCATGATTCCACGTGGATTTATACAAATGATACTTATCCACTTATAACTGATTCCATATTCTCAAACTTTATACCAATATTTAACCAATTATTCACATAATAATTTCTAGGTCTCATTTTCCTTAAATGCTAATATACTTCATATACCTTACTATCATGGTCATGTGGTATAGCATTAGTCCATAAATACGGGGTCTTATAACTTGGATCGCTTTTTCATTCCAAAATATCAAACTCCGACGAAACTAATTTTATTCGATTCATTTACCCTCTGACCTTCACGACTTTACTTATTACTTCTTATAAATTACATAAATACTTATAACCCCAAAAATAATCTTGTCATTGAACTTATATCAATTATCTTACGCCAAATCCAAGGGACTACGATAACCAAGCAACTCTACCATGAATCCTCGCGACCAATATGCTAACTCTGCCCGAGTTCGATATCTCCAATACCTGGATCTGCACAAAAATATGCGAAAGTATAATATGAGTACATCATGGTCGGTACCCAGTAAGTATCAAGACTAACCTCGGTGGAGTAGTAACGAGGTACAAGTCAAGACACCAGTAGACTAAATAACATGTGTAGTATAGAAGTATAAAACTAATAATGAAAGCAAGAACCAGTCAATGACAACAAGAATTAACATGTGACATAAACAGTAAAGCAATAAGAACACCGTGAAAAGACCATTGAAACCAAATAAGGAACACAAATTACAACAAAATTAATCAAGCCGTTCTAACACAAGTTTCACAACGAATATTACCCGAGATACCTCATCTCATAGTCACAAGTCATGAGTCTAAACCCACCATCATATGTTCTCGGCACCGTGTGCCAATATCTCAATCAAAACCGCACGGACAACTCACGTGCCAATATCTCAATCCGTCCGGTATGATCACAGGTTCGCATTCACAATCCCACCGGCGTGGTCACATGCCCACAATCACAATCTACCCGGCATGGTCACATGCTCACAAGAACAATCCGCCCGACATGATCATATTCTCACAATCACAATCTGCCCGCAATGATCATAGACTCACAATCCAAATCCGCCCAACATCATCACAGGCTCACAATCACAATCCGCCCAGCTTGGTCACAGGTTCAATAGTAACATGAAAACAGAAAATAAAAGAACACATGGGCATGATTAATAAATGTCAATTTTCATACTCCTGAGCAAGTATAAGTGGTATGCTAAGGTGTATCCTTGTACGAGTGTACTACTCTAGCCCAAGTCAATGAGTAATATCAAGACATCGAGTAGCTCATCGAAACAACAAAACAAGTCACGTAAGGTGTATGACATACACAAGGAAAACCACACCATTACACGAAAATCACCAACATAATGTCCCCAAGCCATCACACATCATCCCTGACATTGCCACCCTTATCTCTATGATAGCCACCAGTATCACTTCGCCCTAACAATATCATTAGCCACCCGTATCACTCCGTATAATAGCCACCCTTATCGCTCTGCCTGGACACTAACACAATAGCCACCCGTATCACTCCGTACATTCAAGAACAGTGGGATGCCATCCTTATGCCCTCATAACAACAACGGTGAAATGCCACCCTTATACTCTGCATAACAACAACCAAGCCACACAACAATTCACATGTACTAACATCTCAACAACATGATATATCAACTCGTATCACAAGTGCCTATAGGCAACAACCTTTTCAAAGATCCAACAATATTAATATTTCCACAACAATAGCCCACAACTCAACGCAATATGTATAGAATCTCAATAACAACAAAATGAACGGGAAAGTTACTCAACAATGAACAACACCCCCTTTTAAACACAACATCAGTTACAATAGATTAATGACTTTTGATAACCACAATTTCAATTAATTATTTAAGGATAAAATCAACATTGAAAGTATTTCGATGAAATGAAAAACTTCGGATTCTAGTGTATGAATTAGGCTAACAATGAAAGAGATGACACGAACTAGTACTACTTCTAATTGCATGAGAATAACCCTGCAGCAAAAGGATATCATGTAACAATAATTTCAACTAAGAGTAACTCCACAATAAAAGAAGTCACACATAATGATAAAAGTGATAACAACTCCAAATAAAGCATATAAAAGCAAACTTGAAAAGTAAAGAATGTGACATGTAACGACAACTTCAAATAAAGCATGTGATAGTAGACATGACGAATAAAAGGTATAACATGTACTAATAATTCCAAATAAGTACATGAAAGAAGTTTAAGAGTCTAAATCAGTAAATTTCCACATATAAGCCCGAGTACGTAGTCGTCACCTTGCGTACAAGGTTTTCACATGACACAAATAGCACAAACGACTCAAATCCTTAGGGGTAGTTGTCCCACACAAAGTTAGGCAAGATACTTACCTCATAGAAGCTAAACTGATACCCTAAAAGGACCTTCTTGTGTGAAACAACATCCGGATGGCTCTAATCTAGGCAAAATAACTTAAATAGCATAAATAAAACTCATAGAAAATAATTTCGGATAATAAAGCTTCGATCTTTCATGAAAACTAAAAAGTTAACTCAAAAAGTTAACCCCGGGCCCGCACATCTAAACTTGACAAAATTCACAAAATTCGAACACCCATTCCGATACTAGTCCAACCATACTAAAATTATTCAATTCTGACATCAAATCGGCCTTCAGATCCTCATTTGACATTTTTGAAAATGTATACAAAAAATCTCACTTTCTCCAATTCAAATCAATAATTTAATGTTAAAAAAAAATGGAATCATGAAATATAATTAAATCCAGATAAAGAACACTTACCCCAATCCAACACGTGAAAATATCCTCCAAAATCGCCCAAATTTGAGCTCTCTAACTCAAAAAGTGATAAAAATATCAAAAGCCCTTGAAATAGAGTACTTTATATTCTGCCCAGGTATTGCTTTTACGTGATCGCGGAATTCGTTTCGTGATCGCGATGCACAAAAAAAAAGATGCCAAAAATCCCTTCGCGAACGCGTAACCACGTTCACGAACGCGACTCACGCATCTGTATTATACTTCACGAACGTGGTTCAACCCATGCGAACACGGACAACAAATCCTAATGCCCTTCCAGCTCTAGGTCTACGCGAACGCGGAAGACACATCGCGAATGCGGATCACAGCCAACTGGACCTTCGCGATCGCGTGCACACAGTTGCGACCACGATGAACAAAAATGCTGAGCTCCCAGAATCACTTCGCGTTCGCGAAGTGCCTAAAACCAAACTTCAAATGGAGGCCTTAATGTTTTTCTCAAAAAAAAAAGAAACAGAAAAGAAGGTTTTATATATACTTTTTATTTGAAGTCTATTTTTCTTGCCTTTTGAGATGCAAAGTTATGAATAACTTTTTTATAGTCAATTTCTTCTAACAGTTTCTTTTCAACTGATAATATAGCTAATTCATTCAACCTCTATTGAGACATTGTTGATCTTAAATAAGATTTTATCAGTTTTAATTTTGAAAAACTTCTCTTCGTTGAGGCAACTGTTGTAGAAACTGTTAACATTATTCTGTAAGCAATATATACATTTGGAAAAGAATCAAGTCTTTTTATCTGACTCAGGATATCGACTATAGTATTATTATCTACTTGTACAATTTCTTGTAACACTTTCAACTCAGAAAATAAGTCTAAACCATCAATATCAGATCGATTATTATGTTTTAAAGAACATTCAAGGTTAAGGCATTATTATTTTAAAATTCTCATCATCTAGTGATCGTACTTTTTTTACCACTAAATAGGAAACCAAAAATATTACCATAGGCTTCAAATTGTTCAAATCTATTTTGGAGAGGAAAAATAGCTTGGTCTATTATGTATAAAAAGTAATCAACTATAAAAGATTCTTCAAGAGACCTTGTGATTTCGTTGTCAATATTCTCATCAAATTGTTTCTTTATATATATTTACCGTTTACTACAAAACTCAGGTTCTATGTCCATCTCTGATGCAATTTTCTTAGCAGAAACTATAGAAGTATATAAATCCTTCTTCTCTATATTTTTGAAAAAAGAAAATCAAACCTCTTAGTTGATCTATGGCAACATCAATATGCATATCTTTTGATTGTAAAATTTTGCTAACTGAATTAACCGCAAATAATATATCATACCAAATAGTCATACCCAATAATAACTCAAAAATTTCAAGCTCATATGTTGCTAAACAACTATCTTCACTTTTGGTTTTCTGATCTTCACTAACTTCTACTAATTTCAATAATGCATCTCTTATTTGTGGAGTTTGAAATCTTATTGTTTTAATGCTTTCAATACGACTTTCACATCGTGTTTATGATAATGATTTAAGAGTTAGGCCAGGAACACTATCTTTTAAAATTTTCCATTGTTTAGTAGAAGAAGAAAAGAGTGAATATATTCGTTGAACCACTCCAAAAAATGATATAACTTTTGTACAAGAATTAGCCATGTCACAAAGTACTAAATTGATATTATGACAACCACTTGGTGTATAAAATGATCTAGGATTTATATCTTATAGTCTTTTTTGCAATCCTTGGTGTTTTCCTATCATATTGGATCCATTATCATATCTTTGTCCTCTTAGATTATCAATATTGTCACGACCCAAAATCCATAAAGGTTGTGATGGCGCCGGACTCCACTGTCAGGCAAGTCAACACTAAATAGTTAATTAAATCCTCATTTTAATATTTTGAAATCGTAAATTTTCTTCAAATTATCTAGTAAAAGATGAATTTACAGAATAAATACAATATTTTTCAATTTCAATACTGAACATCCCATAATTATCCTAGAACTTGGTGTCACAAGTGCATGAGCCTTTTCTAGAAATTTCAATTAAAATACAATAACTATCTGGAATACAAATTTGGACAGGAAAGAAAACACAATACTCTGAAGGAGACTCTGCTGGTTGCGGTGCGTCGTATAGAATGCAGCTCACCTAAGTCCCTGCCATAATTGCGCCCCCGCGCCCACAAGACCACTAAACATATGTGTACCTGCATAAAAACGTGCAGCAAATATAGTATGAGTACATAAATCAACGCATACCCAGTAAGTATCCCGCCTAACCCCGAAGAAGTAGTGACGAGGGGTCGACTTCGACACTTACTATGGGCTATAAATAATATAAGTATAGTAAAGAAGTGAATGTATATGAGACAGAGTAAATATATGAAACAAACAAGTATAAAATATGTGGTACAATTTCCCTCTTTACCTTTTACTCAAGCTCTCAACTAGCGAGTTCCCTCAGTAACCGGAGGATATATATATATATAGATGTAGTGGATCTCACCAAATAGGTGGTTGTCATAATTCAAATCAGGGAAAAATCCTCAGATACACTGGCTTCTTACCAAATGTTACGTACGATTCCACGAGGATAATATATATATATATATATATATATANTCCGGACATACGCCCAAGTCCGAATTTATCATACAAACATGCTGGAACCTTCAAATCCCGATTCCGAGATCGTTTACTCAAAAATCACACTTTAGTCCATTTTTGTAACTTAAGGCTTCCGAATTTAGAATTTTCTTTCCAAATCAACTCCAAACTTCCCGAAATGCAATTCCGACCACGCGTACAAGTCATAATACCTGAAGTGAAGCTGCTCATGGCCTCAAACCGCCGAACGACGCGGTAGAGCTCAAAAGGACTAGTCGGGTCATTATATTCTCTCCCACTTAAACATACGTTCATCCTCGAATGTGCTAAGAACTGCGCTGGAGTTGTCCGAAATCACTGTTTAATCACCTCGTGCACCTACCCGTGCTACCACAACTCAGTTGAGCACATTAGCTCGATCAAATCTGAAGATATTCTCTTTTATTTAGGCAAATAAGCCTTTGAGTCCAATTCCAACATCCAGAATTCTCTGCCAGGCATGTTCCCATCATACGAACACTGTATCAATCACTACACAATGCACCGATATATGATTGCATACATTTGCTGAATTTACACTATGCACTGCATAACTCACATGAACATAATAACATCCTTTGATAGCTATAGCCGAAATTCCATACATTTGATGCTCACAATGCACCTCATGACATATATAAGTCTTGTTCCAACTCTTGCAATACCGCCACGACGGAAGAGATGTGTAGAAATTCATAACCAACTGCAAAGTCAACAAATCACTAAATCTCTCCCTTTGACTAGAATCATCACCCCATTATGGACCAAATAATGGTATTTGCTCTTTAATATACTTCATATAATCTGATCGCACTGATCCCAGATCCCAAAAATCTCGTCTCACCCAATATCAGCTGCTCAGGTAACAAGACACCCCAGACATGACCAAAAGTCTCATATGATGCCGCAATGTGCCAATAAGCTACAAACTCGAACGTGACACATAAGGAAAACGAATCTCTGGAAGGGACTACTCAACCCACACAACTAATTAGACAACCGAAAAGGTGTTATGAACCTTCTCCAGAAAATGGAAAATAAAACACACGAAAATAGATATAGGGGACTGTAATCAACATCCCACTGTTGCGGCATGCAACCCGATCCAAACAACATACCCATGGTGGCGTGCCACCCGATCCACACATAAAATCCACATAAAGAGATACTTACCAAGCTAGAATGCTCATTACTACAAAATACCCGAATATCGACCACAAGCACGTTAAGTGCATAATACCATCCCTGGGGAGACAGATAGCGCCATACGCTACAAAACTTAAGCACCACTAAGGTGCGATGTATGATTTGAATCTCGAGAGCCCTCCTGCTCACATAACACTATCGCTATGCGGAACCCCAACACATAAAAAATTTACCAAGCTGTTTCACAACTCACACGGCACAATATAGTATTACATGAAATAGCCGACGACGAAACGACATCCAACGTCCGAATAGTCCTCCACAAGGAGCGCTATGCTGAAATGAACAAATATGGCCTGATATAGAGCCCATATTCATATATAAATCTATCCACAGACCTCAAGCCGATTCTGATTGCACCTTACTAGGCTAATAACCCTTCAAGGATCCATAATAACCCTTTTTCCCATAAGACACAAGAACAACCTTCATAACCGGAACCAACCTCCACAGTCCACAACCAAGTGAACCGAGCGCCCTCCAGGCATAAATTCTCACATGAACAATAGTACCACAATCTCCATACTTGGTTCCAATCTTCGATCAATCCAGTGACTACATGTCACACTTATACAATCTCCCCGTGGGACGTGCTCCCACAACCTTCCGCACCAGATAACAAGTCTGCACATCCATACCATCGGCCGCACAAATGCTATAAAGCAAATAAAAAATCCGAAATCACTACTCAAAGCCTCTTACACAGGACACCGACCTCAGGTGATGCTAAAAACAATGCCAGCTAGCTCTAACCATATGAGTCCTTTCTCTCTCATCCGAGCTCGTGACATTCCTGCCAACACCGAACCACAACCTTGATCCTCAACTTCCAAATCCCATGCTGATCACTGCACTTAATCACGCCAATACACAAGAGCACAAAAATTTCGTCTTAACTTCCGAACTACTAGTAGGGTAAACACTTTATCACATAGAAACCTTTTACTTAACTCATTCCAAGAGAACAATTGCAACACACGACTTAATCCTCATATCCGCAGAAAATACCAACCTCAAGTAGCGGTCTAAACCACCATAACCCTTCCGGGATCCATCTGCACATAACATGCCATAATACTCGAAAGCCTCCAGATAAGATCAGTTATAGCGACCGTCAAACCTCGCACGTACCGTCACAAATCACATGAATAACCCGGCACACTGAAGGACCTGATCATTGCCATCACTATGCCGATTCAACTATTGCTAACTGAACCCGACTTCTCCTAATTTACTCTGGATCTTCCTTAAAAATAACAACAACTCATTTATCAATATAACGAACTCAATCCACACTCATCCTAAGTGACCCCATCTTACGAGACCATACTGTCCCCAAAACCCACGAACCATCTCACACCCTCCTTGTGTGCATATCCGTATCTTCAACTGGTACACCCATTCTGATATTTCCATTATGATTCCGAAGTTATTTTCTCCCATTCGTCTATTGCTACACCGCATACTAAAGATAACATAGAACACTCCAAGCCACTTTTATAATCCGCTGCAACAACTCAATACTTAACCATACTACGGACTCGAAATCCTTAGGCACCACACTTTAACTTTTGAATCTAGGACCGTTGTTGAGAGTCACCCCCTCTGACTTGGTCCCGAATATAATCAAACTCCTAGGCTCCACTAGCACATGAACGCCCTCTCATGAAGCACCCGACTGAATCACTTTCTTTGTAAATCACCTTTACACGAAGCATAAATCCTGAATCTTCCCAAAACCTGAACATGAGTAAATAAGGCCTACTATAGCACACATTCCTCAATCTTTTGCTCAAATTACCACTGATGTTCTCTCTTCCTTAATCATAATATCCCACCAATATGCCGATAACCAGAAATATCACAATTAGTCGACCATGCAATCCAACCGTAGGTAGTAGAACTCTCCCACTTATCTTGAAGCTACCATTGCATAATTCTAGAACCCGCCAAGATTCTTTCTTCATCATTGAACTGATCTTGCACAACCAATTTGCCAAATTCCTCGAAATCCTTCCATTTGACCTTTCATGAACACTATGAATCACTAACCACATTCACATATTCGACCTCTTGCCGGTTAACTAGTAGAATTCTTTCGTGATAGCCCCATCAACACCATGCAACCGCTAATCTACTCAAAGGAGATAACTCACATGTGGAAATTCCATACCGACATCATCCAATGCCGTTGCACTAGGTAAAATAACTACGAAATCAGTAACCCATCCTGAGCCCGTGCTCATTCACCAACTGAACAGGTCTGTTCACTCCTCATGGACATCAACTAAAGGCGCAACAATACATTCCAATACAAAGCCATGTTGTATCCTTCTTCATATCAAGTAGTTCCCTCATGTCACACCCAATCTTCCTCAATATAGCAGCCAATACTCCAAATTAAGTCCGTAGACCTAGTCACGGTCCACCATGAATCCCAAATCATTTTAAAATTTCTCAAGGCATGTAGTCATCCTACCACATAACCCATATGCTACCCTGCCCCAAAGGCAAATCGAAGAAAATCATAACACCAGCGAACTTAACACATTCAATCAAGGACGATGACACCACACCTCGGATGAAGATTCCATCACACTAGAAAATACCAAGCCTCGTTACTCCATCAACCCAAATCTGGACATTCATAGGCCAATTGCTTTGCCTCCGCCGAAATAAGTTACTAAATCTCGGAACCATGCACTAAGTAAACCTCCTTCCAAGTCATTCACTGCCCTGACACATAGGCAAGCATCCTACCATCATATCAATATTGTGTGACAATAACTCCTGAGCATCATAGCAACCTGTGCATAGCCTCAAAGCTCTCAGAAGTACAATTACTAAGCTGAAATGACAGAATATCCTTTCACAAGGTGACGACAATAGTCCAATCAATTATACAAGGATAAATATCCCGCACTACATCTGTAGTACCATTGAAATTCCTCAATTCCCGATTTATAACCAACGCTTCATGTCGCATAAGAGTGAATGGGAAAGCAATGAAGGCATAAGCCCTAAAGGAATCAAATTGCACGATGAGGAATCAAGAGGGGAAGTGCTCCTAACAGTCCCATAGATTCTCGAAGATAAGTACAGACGTCTCCGTACCGATCCGCAAGACTCTACTAGACTCGCTTATGACTCATGAGACCTAAGTGAACCTAGTGTTCTGATACCATGTTGTCACGACTCAAAATCCATAAAGGTCGTGATGGCACCGGACTCCACTGTCAGGCAAGCCAACACTAAATAGTTAATTAAATTTTCATTTTCATATTTTTGAAATCGTAAATTTTCTTCAAATTATCTAGTAAAAGATGAATTTACAGAATAAATACAATGTTTTCCAATTTCAATACTCTGAAGGAGACTCTACTGGCTGCGGTGCATCGTATAGAATACAGCTCACCTAAGTTCGCACCATAATCGCGCCCCTCCACCCACAAGACCGCTAAATATATGTGTACCTGCACAAAAACGTGCAGTAAGTGTAGTATTAGTACGTAAATTAATGCGTACCCAGTAACTATCCCCGCCTAACCCCGAAGAAGTAGTGACGAGGGGTCGACTTTGACACTTACTATGGGCTATAAATAATATAAGGGTAGAAGGAAATACCCCACTAGCAAATCATACGTTCGATGCGGTCAAATATAAATTTAAGGAATTTCCCTAATCGCGAATCATACTCGTAACGTGGCCAAATATAAATTTAACATAGAAATCATATCTCTTTCTTGATTCTTTTCAAAATAAGGGAAATTCAGCTTGTATCTTTTTAAGGAAATTACCCCGCTCGCGAAACATACATGCGACGCGGTTACACATAGATTGCTTAAGTTATTATGGTGTTCCTCAATTCTTTTCAAAATTACAAAGTTCAAATGAAAACCTTTAAATTCCCAACGTTTCCTCAATTTCAACTCCTTTCGAAACATTTAATAAGCTAACTCAATTTTGCTTCCTTTCACGGCAAGAAATAAACATAAATGTAACAACAATAGCAACAAGGCATGATGTAAACCTAAAACTACCCGGACATAGGCATAGTTAGTAGCTACGTACGGACTCTCATCACCTCGTGCCAACGTAGCCCCCACAAATAGAATCATATAATAATTTAGTTCACCTACGGGGTTAATTCTCTCTTACAAGGTTAGAAAGGAGACTTACCTTGCTCCGAAATTCTATAACCTGCTCCAAGACCGCTCGAACAATTCAAACTGATGCCCGTCGCTCCAAAACTAGTCCAATATGACGCAACTGAATCAAAATATACTCTAATACTCATAATTAATCATTTTATAACAATTTCCAACTCCTTTCGAAAAGTTGATAAAATCACCCTTGGGCCCACATGCCCGGATTCTGAACATTTTTGAAGATAAACTTTACCCATTACCCCACGAACTCAAATATATAATTTATTCTCCATTTTATGCCCAAATTCGTGATCGAAATCAAAGAATATCAATTTCTTGGTTTTGCTTCAAACTCCCAAATTTCTACAAATTTTTGTGTCTAAATCCGTGTATAATCCTTGTATGTAACTCACAACTAGTAAAAATCACTTGCCTCATGCTTGATGATGAAATCCCTTCTTCAAAAGCTCCAAATATCGCCCCAAGCCGTGTGCAAAATGGGTGAAATGAACTCAAACCCCGCTTAAAAACATTCTGCCCAGCCCAGGTCCGCCCCTCTTCGCGTTCGCGTCATACCGGTCGCATTCGCGAAGGCCAGCTGCCCAGACCCCTCGCATCCGCGTTACACTCTACGCGTTCGCGTAGGCCAAATGGCTTTAGGCCCATCTCATCATTGTTTCTACCCATTCACGATTGCCCCTTCGCGTTCGTGTAGTTTCTTCAGTCAACCCCACCACATTCGCGACCTACACCTCGCGTTCGCGATGAGTAATTTCCTCCAGCTCATAAATCCTTATTCGCGAACGCGATCTCCTCCCCGCGTTCGCGATGAAGGATACCAGAACTAGCATCAGCAGCAGAAAAACATGGGAAAATTGATCCAAAACCAACCCGTAACACACCCGAGGCCCTCGGGACCTCAACCAATTATGCCAACACGTTCCAAAACACGTTACGAACTTAGTCGAGCCTTCAAATCACATCAAAATAATGAATCGCACCCCAATTCAAACTTAATGAACTTTGAAACTTCAACTTCTACAATCGATGCCGAAACCTATCAAATCACATCCGATTGACCTCAAATTTTGCATACAAGTCACATTTGACATTACAGACCTACTCCAACTTCCAGAATCAGATTTCGACCCCGATATCAAAAATTTCACTTCCGGTTGAACTTCTTAAAAACTTTCAAATTTCTAACTTTCGCCAAATGGTACCAAAATGACATACGGACCTCCGAATTCACTTCCGGACGTGCTCCCAATACCAGAATCACTATACAGAGCTATTCCTAGACTTGGAATCCCAAACGGACATTGATAAAATTGAAATGCACTTTAACCCAATTTTATGAAATTCTTCTAAAATGCCAACTTCCACGATAGGCGCCGAAAACGCTCCCGGTTCATCCAAAACCCGATCCGGACATACGCCCAAGTCCGAATTCATCATACGAACCTGCTGGAACCTTCAAATCCTGATTCCGAGATCGTTTACTCAACATTAACACTTTAGTCAATTCCTCTAACTTAAGGCTTCCAAATTTAAAATTTCCTTTCCAAATCAATTTCAAACTTCCCGAATTTCAATTCGGACCACGCGTATAAGTCATAATACCTGAAGTGAAACTGNTTCCGAAGCATAAGGAAATAAAAGGTGCCGAAGCACAAATGTGCGGTCCGTAGAAGAAATTGCAGACCGCAAAATTTTATCTGCGGACGCAAACCAAGAAGAAATATTTAGCAGAACTTTCAGCAATGTGCGGACCGCACATGAATTGTGCGGCCGCAGAACTGGGCTACGAGTCGAAGATCAGAGAGTATGGAAAAAGACTAATTCGAGGAGCCTTTCTAAAATGCGGACCACACAAGAAATGTGCGGCCACAGAAGATTACTTCGCGGCAGCAGTACAGAAATGTGCGGCCGCAGAACTCCACTTCCTGCTAGCTGAAGAAATCAGTGTACCGCACATGGAATTGTGCGGCCGCAGAACCTCCCGAGGGACATTTCTGTCCAAGATTTTAGGCCCTGTATAAATAGATGAGTTTCACAAAATTAGGTTATGTTTTGAACTTCTGAAGGTGCTGTAGCCATTTTTCTTTACTACTTTAGGAAGGTTTACATTATTTTGGTGTTTTAACATTATATTTCATCATTTTAATCTTCCATTATGAGTTTAAGTAGCTTTTCTTCTCAATTTTCTGCAATTTCCATTATGAGTAGCTATACTTTTACTAGGGTCGTGACCCAACCCTAGTGTGTAAACCTTATGGATATATAATTTAGTGCTTGTTTATGATTGGATGTTGATTATTTAGCTTAGTTCATGCTTCAATTTTAGAATTAATGGTTGAAACATTGATTCATGCCTATTTGAATTAGTCTATACTTGAGAAAGAGAGACCTAGTCTAGGATAACTTAGCTAACAAGGAATGGGTTAATTGAGAGATTGATTAACCTAATTAAAGGGTTCAACCTAGAAATAGTAATAACCCGACTTGAGCTATTATCAACTGTGTTGGTTGATACCCATTTGGACTTGAGAAAGCCAAATTGGACAAATCACTCTCTGACCGAGAGGTATTGAGTGGGTAACGTAGAGTTGAGAGCTATAAGACACCCCAATCAACAAAACAAACATTAACGCCTTTATCCCATTAGGTAAACACCTAGGTTATGGTCACAACCCTAGGCCTTTAATCCAATTTGAAAAACCTCAAAAACATTTATTTATAATCTATTTTCTTTATCTTGCATTCATTAGAGTAAAAGTAGAAATATAAAATAAAACTTTGTTGTGGAAGTGCAATCTTAGATAACCCATTTGCTTTCTTCAAATATATACTCCTAACTCCCATCATAACGCCCAATGGATTTCATCCCGACTCCTAGTTGGGTAATTATTATTGCATACAACCGTGTCATATCTCTTATTGAGGTGTGGTGTGGACGTGATCAATTTTTGGCGCCATTACCGGGAGTCAAAATGGTGTTAGCTATATATTTGGGTGTGTTTTTGAAATATCTTCTTTTCCTTCCATGTTACTAACTTATTTAAGAAATTATAGGTACAACCATAACGAACAATGAGCTCGGAAATTTGCCTTTGGGGGATGTGGACGTCGAGGACGGGCAGGTTGATAAGGTTCCTCTTGAACCTCATGCCAATAGAAGAGGCCGAGTGCCTCATGACAATGTCTCCGCTCCACCCCCACCTCCACCACGCGCAGCTCCACACCGTGTGTTACCCAATGAAGGATATGCTAGTGAAATACTCCCTCTTCGTATTAGGGTGGGTAACTTTCAAATCACCAATGTGAAGCTCACTTTGCTAGAGCAACGAGGTTTCTTCACCGGTGCTCCAAGTCAAAATGCGTACAAACATTTGAAGGGGTTTGTGGACACTTGTTGGGGGATCAAACAAACAAATGTCTCCGAGGATACATCGAGGCTAGGCCTTTTTCCCTTCTCTCTTTGAGGGAAAGCCTTAGATTGGTTGGAACGATTGCTAAACCATTCCATTCACTCTTGGGATGAGTTAGTGAAAAAGTTTATTTCTAAGTTCTTCTCTCTGGGGAACATGGCTATACTTCGAGATGAGATTTTGGCATTCAAGCAAGAGCCGAATGAACCACTACACGAGATTTGGGAGTGGTATAGAACAATGGTCAAGGAATGTCCTAACAATAATATGACAGAAAACATGATTCAACAAACCTTCTATCGTGGGATTAACACAACCAACCAATGTGTAGTGAATCAACTTGCCGGTGGTAACTTTATGACTACATCGTATGCGGAGGCGTGTGAGATATTGGATGAAATAGCAAAAACATCATCGGTGTGTCAATCCCGGGCTACTGTTCCACAAGGTGATCCAAACATGATCCACCTTCACAAAGAGTTGCATGACCACGGGCTAGCCATTGCCGAATTGACTACCACCATGAATCAACTAGCAAAGGCTCAACTTCAACAAGTGCAAAATCCTAAGCAAGCTAATGCCATGGAGGGGGTGAACATGATGGTAAATAAAAGAAGGACCAAGGGTCCACAAGTGCTTAATCGAGTGGAGAATTATATGCAAGAAGATAGTGGTTTTGATCAAGATGATCCTTATAATTAACAAGAAGATGAGGTGCTATATGTGAACAACTTTCAAGGGCAAAAACACAACTTTCAAGGCCCAAACCAACAACAATGGCGACCTCAAAACAATCAAGGAAATTGGAATTCTAAACACCAAGGAAATTGGACTGGTGGCAACAATCAAGGGAATTGGCATAACAATAACTATCAAGGAAATTGGAGTGGAAATAGTCAAGGAAATTGTGGGGGGG
>AWOL01S0019828.1:82513-98527 GCA_000715115.1 Nicotiana otophora
AAAGCAACCAGGGGTCGGGTTTTCAAAGGCCCCCGTTGTATCAACAACCGAGTAACCCGCCTTCTTATCCTTCCCACGGTCCAAGTTCTTCAAATAATGAGATGGGGTGCATTGAGAATATGTTCAAGCAAATGATGGAAAAGAATGTTGATTTGGATGCCCAACTTACCTCACACAACACATAGATCCGCAACTTAGAAGTGCAAATGGGGAAAATCGCTCAAGCTCTAAATTCTCGTCCTAAGAGGGCACTACCAAGTGACACGGTAGTAAACCCAAAGGGTTGAAACAACACGGGGCATGCCATGGACGTTACTACAAGAAGTGGAAGAGGTAGGAATGCACCCACCTCAAGTCAAAGGCAACTTGTAGATGATGAGAAAGTGGTATAATAAGAAGAGGTCCCAGACAATGTGGTGCAATCAAATGATGCAGTTCGGATTGATATTGATGATAGTGTGGAAGAGACTCAAGAGGAGGTGAACCCGTCTAGGGATCACATTATTGACACACCGGAGCCGGTAGTGCAAAAGGCTAAGGCACCATTTCCTAAGCCTCTACCATCACACCCTTAATGACCTGCCAATCAAAATGACGAGAATCAATTCAAGAAGTTCATTCAAATGATGAAGAGTATCTCAATCAATGTGCCATTAGTTGAAGCTTCGGAACAAATTCCCGGCTATGCAAAGTTTATGAAGGATCTCATGACAAAGAAACGGTCAATGAATTTTGAAACCATTAAAGTCACTCATCAAGTGAGTGCAATTGTGCACTCAATAGCTCCTAAGTTGGAGGATCCCGGTGCTTTCATGATTCCTTGTACAATTAGAAGTGCCGAGTTTGCAAAAGCTCTTTGTGATTTTGGGGCAAGTATCAATTTGATGCCCTTTTCAGTTTTCAAGACCTTAGTAATTGTGAAACCAAGACCCATCCCTATGAGATTGCAAATGGTCGATCGTACTATGAAGAGACCTTTGTGAGTGATTGAAGATGTCTTGGTTCGTGTTGAAAAATTCATTCTTCCGATGGATTTTATCATTATAGATTGTGAAGTTGATTATGAGGTGCCGATTATTCTTGGAAGACCTTTCCTTTCTACGAGGAAGGTTCTTTTTGATGTTGAAGCCGAAGAACTTACATTCCGGGTTGGTGATGAAAAAGTGGTCTTCCACGTGTGTAAGTCCATGCGGCAACCAAATAGCAATGAGGTGTGCTCTTTTGTGGACTTGGTGACCGATGTTATTGTTGATGAATCAAGTGCTATGATAAATGTTGGTGATATGTTGGAGGTCATCTTTCTCAACTTTGATGATGACGAGATGTATGGCTTCATGGAATGTGTGAACGCTTTGCAAGGAATAGGGTCGTACAACTATGCACCCCAAAAATTGTCCTTCGATCTTAACTATATGACAACTCCTCCTACAAAGCCTTCTATTGAAGAGCCTCATACCTTGGAGTTGAAGCCATTGCCTCCACATCTTTGGTATGAATTTCTTGGTCCTTGTTCTGTTTTACCGGTTATTCTTTCCTCTTGTTTGACTAACGTGCAGGTAGACTCCACTTTGGCGGTACTACAAAAGAGGAAGAAGGCTATTGGGTGGACTTTGGCGGATATTTGGGGAATAAGCCCCGCATTTTGCATGCATAAGATAAACTTGGAGGAAAGCACCAAACTATCTATTGAACATCAACGGAGACTCAATGAGGCTATGCAAGAAGTTGTCAAGAAGGAGATTATGAAGTGGTTGAATGCCAGGGTTATCTACCCCATCTCCGATATTTCGTGGAATTCTCCTGTTCAATGTGTCCCAAAGACGGGGGGCATGACGGTGGTCACCAATGACAAGATTCCTACAAGAACGGCGACCGGATGGAGGGTGTGTATGGACTATCACAAGCTCAACAAATTCACAGGAAGGATCATTTTTCACTTCCTTTCTTAGATCAAATGCTTGATAGATTGGCCGGTCGTGCTTTCTATTGCCTTCTTGATGGGTATTAGGGATACAACCAAATTCATATTGCTCCGGAGGATCAAGATAAAACAATCTTTACATGTGCCTATGGTACTTTTTCCTTCAAGCGGATGCCATTTGGTTTGTGCAATACACCGGGGGTTGTTTTGATGATTGTCTTGCAAATTTGGATAAATTGTTGGCAAGATGTGAAGAAACAAATTTGGTGCTCAATTGGGAGAAGTGTCATTTCATGGTCAAGGAAGACATTGTCCTTGGCCACAAAATCTCAAAGAATGAAATTGAAGTTGACAAGGAAAATATTGAGGTGATTTCTAAACTTCCACCTCCAACTTCGGTAAAGGGTGTGAGGAGTTTCTTAGGCCACGCGAGTTTCTACCGGTGCTTCATCAAATATTTCTCTAAGGTGGTGAATCCGTTGTGCAAGCTTCTTGAGTAGGATGCTAAGTTCAACTTCAATGATGATTATGTGAGAGCTTTGGAATTGTTGAAGTTCAAGTTGACAACTACTCCCATCATCACCGCTCCAAATTAGAGTGTCCCTTTTGAACTCATGTGTGATGCAAGTGACGTAGCAGTTGGGGATATTTTGGTGCAACGTATCAACAATATTTTTCATCCAGTCTACTATGCTAGTAAGTCCATGAATAGTGCCCTAGTCAACTACACCGTTACAGAGAAAGAGCTCCTTGCCATTGTGTTTGCAATTGAGAAGTTCTGCCCGTATTTGATGGGTGCAATGGTCATTGTCCACATGGATCATGCAGCGCTTCATTATCTTATAAGCAAGAAGAACTCCAAAGCTCCGTTGATGAGATGGGTGCTTTTGTTGCAATAGTTGGATATTGACATCCAAGATAAAAAATGGAGTGAAAACCAAGTGGCGGATCACTTGTCTCGTTTGGAGGAGGAGGGGAGGCCGCATGATGTCCTTGAAATCAATGACTCCTTCTCCGATGAGCAACTCTTGGCTATTTCAATGAAAGAGGTGCCATGCTTCGCGGATCTAGCAAATTTCCTTGTGTGTGGAATCATCCTGGATGAGTTCTCATCAAACCAAAGGAAGAAGCTCAAACGGGATTATCAAGATTATTATTAGGATGAACCATACCTCTTCTAGATTTATACGGATGGGGTGATTAGAAGATGTGTATTGGAAGAAGAGCAAGGTGAAATTCTTGGGGCTTGTCATTCTTAGCCTTATGGTGGTCATCATGGTGGAGCAAGAACGGCGGCCAAAGTGTTGAGTTGCAGTTTCTATTGGGCCCACTCTTTACAAGGATGCTAGTGAGCTAGTGAAAATATGTGATGAATGTCAACGGGCTGGTGGAATCGCAAAGAAAACTGAAATGCCTCTCACTACCATTTTGGAGATTGATATCTTTGATGTGTGGGGTATTGACTTCATAGGTCCTTTTGTGAGTTCTTGTGGAAACACCTACATCTTGGTCGCAGTGGATTATGTGTCCAAATGGGTTGAAGCCGTTTCTCTACCCAACAATGAGGCGAGAAGTGTGGTGGCATTCTTGAAGAAGAATAATTTCACAAGGTTTGGTACTCCGCGGGAAATTATAAGCGATAGGGGGTCACAGTTTTGCAACAAGGCTTTAGACACTTTACTTAGAAAGTATGGTGTTACTCATAAAGTCACGACTCCCTATCATCCAAAAGCTAGCGGTCAAGTGGAATTTTCCAACCGGGAGATAAAGAGTATTTTGTCCAAATCGGTGAATGCTAATCGGACGGATTGAGACAAGAATCTTGATGATGCACTATGTGCTTATCGGACGGCTTACAAAACACCTATTAGAATGTCACCATACTGGTTGGTGTTCGGGAAAGCTTGTCACCTTCCGGTGGAACTTGAGCATGATGGTAGGCTATAATCTCATGTTTTAGTCGCTTATTATACTTCAATTTACTGCACTTTAATTGAGTTTGAGCTTTAATCGCTAGTGTTTTGCACTTACTGTGTGTTTTATGCCTTGTAGGAGTGATTCTGAGTGATATAGATGTGATAGAGATAATTTGAGTGATTTGGAGCTTTGCAGTCTAAGCAAAAGCCAAAGGGATTAAGCCGGGATCACGTTCGGGGGTCGAGGACTACATCTGGATATCAAATATTAAGGAAAAAGCTGGACTCTGAGAAACTTCCACAGCCGCGACGCGTGGGGCGGCGCGTGGTGCACCGCGGCTGCCCAACTATCCTGAAGCCTGTCAGAACAAGCTCTCTGATGTTTCCCACAACCACCCCGTACGGTACGTCGCCCCATGCAATGCGCCTGTGCAAGCTTTACAGAGTTGTTATCCCAGTTCGCGCAAGGAAAGGTGTTTTCATCTGGGCCTGACCCTACATAGTATAAATTCATGTAAAAACATTATTTTATGGATTTTTGAGACATCTAAGACCTAAGGAGGCTAGAGAGAAGGTTGAGAAGCGAAAACACAAGGGATTCATCATTCAATCCTCACTTAAGATAAGAGTTTGGATCATTTTATATTTGTCTTTATATTTGTGATGAATTACTCCATATCAGTGGAGTAGTTCTCTTTAGGGTTTGATGGATTTGGTGTTTTGATATTTGTTTGTGTATTATAACTCTAGTTTTATGCATTGAATCATTTTGGGTGTTTTAATTATTACATCTATATTCACCTGTTCATGTAATCGAGAGAGACATACTTGTGATATCTCTGTATTATCTTGTTGGTTGAATTCATTAATTCTTCTTAGTAGTCGAAAGAGGCTAGTTGAATTAATGTTTCGACCTAGTTAGGAGGATAATCAAGATAGATTCTCCTAAAGACCAATCCACTACGAACTCTTGCATACCTTCACCGAGCTTAAATTGGTTTACATTGTGAGGTTGAGACTTAATCGAGAGAGGAGTTTCTACTAAACGTTTGAACTAATAATTGAGTGAATTCAAGAGACTCACTTGAATATTAGAAGTGAATTAACTAGAGTTAAATCCCAGACAATTATCTTTCACCTATCCAATCAATCCCTATTTTCTCCCATTGATATCTTCCTTGCTTACTTTTGTTTCGATTATCATTCGTCAATTAGCTTTAGATTCTTAGTTAATTTTAGTTTTAAATCACATAATTCTAAACTGTTGGTTATCTTGGATAGAAATCTAGATACAAACTACGGTAATACTGTTTAACTCCAATCCTTATGGGTATGATATTATACTATACTATATTCGACTAGCGAGCATATTTAAGTGTGTGTTTTCTGCTTGTCAAATTTTGGCGTCGTTGTGGGGGATTAGAAATCAATAGTGCTTGAAATAGTTTGTAGAGCTAATTCAGGAATTTTTCTTTTTATTTATTTTATTTTTACCTTTTTACGTTTGGTGTTCTTTGACTGTGCGCAGGCTATAGGTTAAGTTGGTGCACGACTTGATCCTCTGGGAAGGAAGTGCTACCTTACAAGCCAGAAATTGAGAAACAACTGCGACAGTTGAGGAAGGAAAGAAATTTTCCCGAGAATATAGAGAAGGTTGGGCAATCCTCAACCAAGGAAGTTATGGTGGGAGATGATGATAATGTGTATTTTGCTGCACGAGAGCCAGACCAGCAAAGAGAAAAAGCTGCATGAGATGCTGAAGAGACAACTCTTTGAAATGCTCAAATTGTCTATGAAGAAGAGAGAGTTAGGAGAATTGCTCAGAATCTACCTTTGGGTGCAAACCAATTTAGAAATATAGCTCCCGGTGCTGGGAGACCACTTGTCGATTATGCTAGACCGCTCTACAACCATGGCTTATCAAGTGTGGGACCACCTCGAGTTGCAGCTAACAATTTTGAGCTGAAGCAAGGATTGCGCCAAACTCTTCAAAACAACTGCGTTTTTAGAGTGAAGATGAACGAAGATCCAAACAACCATCTGATAGATTTCAAGGAGATTACGAACAACTTTCAATACAACGGTGTGTCACAAGATGCAGTCTACTTAAGGGAATTCCCCTTCATACTCAAAGAAGATGCAAAGCACTAGCTTCGAAGATTGACTAATGGATCGATTAGAACATGGGATGAGATGACCAGAAAATTTCCTGACAAATATTTCTCATCAGCTAAGATGGGCAAGTTTAGAAGGGAAATTCATAACTTCTATCAGAACGAGACTGAAACTGTGTTTGAAGCTTGGGAGAGGTTTAAAGTGATAGTGCGAAAGTGTCAACATTCTGGATGCAACTCCAGGATTTTTAGGATAGATTGACACTGACCTCACGCAGAACATTGAGCAATGCAGCTGGAGGTCCGTTGATGAATAAGACTCCATAGGAGATAGTCACAATTCTAGATGAGTTATCTGAGGATGCAAATCAGTGGCCCTCTAAAATTGCTGAAAAAAGAAGATCAACTGGTGTTCACCAGGTTGATGCTAACATATATGTGCAGGTACAACTTGATGCCATGGCAAAAGAAATAAGGAAGCTGACCTTAGCTTCGATACATAATGAGCCTCACGCAGCTTGTGATATATGTGGAAGATGACACCCTACTCATGAGTGTCAAGCGTTAACTGTGGAAGTAAATGTTGTGAGAAATTATAACTTCAATGCAATGGGTCAGAAGTACCCTGGTTTTTTATGGAGTTCACCGGGGGGGGGGTACTGCAAATGCATGGCAATAAAACAACTCCAGATTCTAGGGATAAGGAGCTCTAGGCTTCCAAAATCAGCAAAGGCAGCAGTTTCAATCTCAACAATCCAATCAGCCTGGGCTAGAAGATCTGATGAAGTCCTTTATCGTCAAGACAGATGAGAGGTTAGATGTTCATGGTGTAGCTATAAAGGAACTTATCACAAGGCTGCGAAACTTAGAGAAAGAAGAGGGACAAATTTCCACCATATTGTCTGAAAGGATCCCGGGTACTTTGCCAGCTGATACTAAAAGAAACCCCAAGAAGACGATAAATGCTGTAACTCTGAGAAGTGGACAAGTAGTGAAAGAGCTCACCCTATCTCAAAAGAGGTGGTGCCTGAAAAGGAAAGTGGGGAGCAGCTGAAAATCAAAGTTGATAAGAAGAAGAAAGGCAAGACGGGAACTGAGAAAAGAAAGAAAGAGGAAACTTCAAGAAGGGAGGAATCTAATGAGAGAGAGCATATGCCTGCTTTACCTTTTCCCCAAAAGCTTTATAGAGAGAAGCGGGACAAGCAATTAGAGAGATTTCTGGATATGCTAAAATAAGTTAATGTAAATTTGCCATTCACAGAGGTGCTCTCCCAAATGCCAGCTTATGCAAAATGCTTGAAGGAAATCCTGACAAAGATAACAAAGATAGAAGAGATATCAGTAGCCAAGCTCACAGAGCATTGCAACGCAATCTTGCAAAACAAACTCTCATAAAAGTGTGGAGATCCAGGGAGTTTTACTATACCTTGCTCTTTAGGCACTCTTAAGTTTGATAAGTTTTTGTGTGATTATGGTGCCTCAAATAATTTAATGCCTTTGTCTATTTACAGAAAACTGGAGAATAAGCTTGGGGAGATAAGGTATGCACCAATATCTTTGCAGTTGGCAGACAAAATATAACGATCTAACCGGTCGTTTTGAGCATTTATACTTTTCTCGGTTGTTTGAGGGCATGACTAGCTCCGTATGATGTAATATAACTTATGTGAATCATCGGTTTTGATTTTCAGGTTATTCAGAATTGATTTGAAAGAATGATTCTCAGCTAGAAGCTTTTAAATTTGAAAGAGTCAACCAAGTTTGACTTTTTATAAATTTGAACCCAGAATGGAGTTTTGATTGTTCCATTAGACCCGTTGGGTGATTTCAGACTTAGGAGCATATCCGGATTGTGATTTGGAGGTCCGTGGTTGAATTTGGCTCGAAATGGTAAAAGTTAAAATTTTGAAAAGTTTGATAGGGAGTGGACTTTTTGATATTTGGGTCGGATTCCGATTCCAGAAGTTGGAGCACGTCTGTAATGTCGAATGTGACTTGTGTGCAAAATTTGAGGTCAATCGGACGTGATTTGATAGGTTTCGGCATCGGTTGTGGAAGTTTGAAGTTTCAAAGTTCACTGAATTTGAATTGAGGTGTGATTCGTTATTCCAATGTTGTTCTGTGTGTTTTGAGGCCTCGAGCAGGTTCATGCTATGTTATGGGACTTGTTGGTATGCTTGGACGGGGTCCCAAGGGGCTCAGACCTGTTTCGGATTGATTTCTGATCATTTTTCTTCATTTTGGTACTGCTGTGTTTTGTTGTTTTCTGGTGACTCAGTTCTTCATCGTGTTTGCATGGCAAGAGTCGCGAATGCGTAGTGTATTTTGATGGCAGAAGAAAATTGTTCTTCGCTATCGCGAAGTATGTCTCACGTTCGCGTAGAGTTGGGGCAAGTCCTCTTCGCGTTAATGTATGGAGGATCGAGTTCGCGTAGTGTTGAGGTTGGCAGCTGGGAATTTGAGCGTTTTCTATGCGATCGCATAAGGTTAGTCGAGTTCGCGAAGCTTTTGTAGCAGTGTTCATCGCGTTCGCGTGGGGTGCATCGCGAACGCGTAGAGACGTTTGTGGCAGTGTGAGTTTTATTCATCGCGAACGTGATGGTTTTCCCGCATTCGCGAAAGAGGACGTCTGGGCAGTGTATGTAGTACTCTATTTCGAAGGTTTCAGACATTTTTACATTTTGGGACCTATGGAGCTCGGATTGAGGCGATTCTTGAAGCAATTTTCACCATATGAATTGGGGTAAGTATTCTCTACTCGGTTTTGGTTATATTTCATGAATCTATGTTCGGTTTTGGTAATTTAATTGTGAAATTTATAGAGAAAATTGGGGGTTTTGGCCTAAAGTTTCATAATATGAATTTTTGAGTTTTGAATATCGAATTGGGGTCGGATTTGAGTGAAACTAGTATGGTCGGACTTGTAATTGAATGGATTGTTGAATTCTGTAAATTTTGTCGGGTTCCGAGGTGCGAGCCCGGGTTGGGATTTTGGCCTATTTTGGGCTTTTGATTCAAGATTTTATATTTTGGATCGGGATTTGTTCCTTTAGCATTGTTTGATGTATTTGAGTTGTTTTTGGTTAGTTTCTGAGCCGTTCGGAGGTCGAAACGCACGGGATGGCATGTTGGAGCATCGCTTGGCTTGCTCGGTGTTGGAATTGGCTTGTTCGAGATAAGTAACTCTTCTAATCTAGTGTTGAGGGTATGAAACTCCGAAATACATGTTATGTGATTGGTATTAAGGTGACGCACATGCTAGGTGACAGGCGTGTAGGCATGCACCGTGTGATTTGGGACTCTGTTGTTTCCATGGTACTGAATAGTGGCCCTATTTTGTTGATATCCGTGTTTTCACCATGTGATAAAGTAATTGAGCTGTCAATCATGCTAGATATCATGTTTAGGCTTTATGCCGATATTGTTTGGACCCATAGTGGTCATTTCTTACTAACATCTCACCGATTTCATTGATATTTCGTATTCAGTCATATTCATGCATTTATACCATATCTCAATCTCACATATTATTTATTGATACATCATATCATTGTTATCGGGCTAGTTTCATGACATTGTGAGCCCGTGAGTGAGACTGGAGAGATTGATGCCTGAGTAAGGCCAAGGGCCTGAGTGAGAGTGACATATTGGTATCGGGCTGCACGCCGCAACATATTATATTGATTATATTTTATATGGATCGGGTTGCACGCCGGAACGAGCCTTCGGGATATATATATATTATTGGATAGGGATGCACGCCACAACAATATAGCGCTTGGGCTGAAGGAGCACCCCAGAGTCTGCACACCCCTAGTGACCACAGTCGACTATATATATATGTGGTTCAGGTTGCGTGCCGCAATAGGCCTTATAGTCATATATGGATCGGGTTGTATGCAGCAACAAGTATTGTACAACACTGAGTGATTGAGTGTGCTGAGCCTTGAGCATAGTGAGAGAGAATGCGAGACAGTGAGATTGACTACTCCCAGAGTGTGAGTACATGAGTTCATCTCTGAGTTACATTGCATTGACATGCACACATGACATACATGCATGGAGATGCATTTTTTTTCCTCATGTTGTACGGTATCATATCATTCATGATTTCTCACACATGTTGAGAGATGGGCATAGTGATGCATTTGTTTTACACTGGTTATCTGGAAAGAAAATGAAACACCTTATTTATTATGGAAAGGATTTTGGGAAAATTATTGTTTTCAAACTTATTCATATTTTTTGTAACTCTGGTAAACGATTTGGGTTTTCATTGAAGTACCTGAAAGGCAGAACTATTTTCAGAAATCATATTTTTGTTGAGCATTTGATTATTGAGTTACTTCTGGTATTACTTGTTTTATGTTGTTATGAACTATTGTTGGTTATTGAAGTTGGGACCGGTCCTTGGTACAAGCTCGTCACTACTTTCAATCTAAGGTTAGGTTTGTTACTTATTGAGTACATGGGGTCGATTGTAATCATGCTACACTTCTGCACCTTGTGTGCAAATGTTGGCTGCTAGTGTTGCTCTGTTCGACGGGTGCTGGATTGAAGATGTACATGCGTCCCGACTGTAGTTGCCTCTTGTTCGTGGTAGCTTTAGATCCGTAAAACTCTGTTTATGTACTATTCAAATAGACTATGTATTTAGTTTATTTCCGCTTTGTAAACTCTATTCTTAGAAGCTCATGATTTGCACTACCAGTTCTTGGGGAATGTATCAGATTCAGATTCATACAATTCTCTTTACTTAATTGCTTTATTAATTATTATTAGAATTGGTTAGTGGTTAACTGGCTTACGTATCAGGCTGGGTTATGTGCCATCGTGACTAGTTGGATTTTGTGTCGTGATAAGGTGGTATCAAAGCTCTAGGTTCATACGTTCTACAAGTCATGAGCAAGTGTCTAGTAGAGTCTTGTGGATTGGTATGATGACGTCCATACCTATCTTCGAGAGGCTACAGGACATTTAGGATATACTTCCCATCTTTCTTTCCTTATCCTGCGACATTGATTCAGCCTGAAGTGTAACTCTTTGAATTCTTTCCACGCATTCGTTCGGTATCAGCCGTGCTTCGCCGTCTTATGATTCTATGAACGGGATGCGAGATGTGATTTATGTGTGTTGATAATGGGCCAGCCTGGAGGACTTGAGGCCAGGTTTTGATTGTAGCTCGAGCACGAAGATTTTGATTGTGTGAGCATGTGCTTTTGGACTTATACGTCTGGTAGTATTCCTATGAGTCAAATTTGTGGCTCGATGAGCGGTAGAATGACTATGTGGTGAGTATGATGTGACTGCGAGATGTGTTTAGATTGTTCGAAGGTGACGAGGAGAGTTTACTTGAGATGTAGCAAGGACTATGAGGTGTTTGATTTCTGTCTTGATTTGGCATATGGTCTCGAGTTACGGGTGTGTTGAGGGATCTCTCATGTTGTTTAGTTGTGGAGTGAAGTAGATTCTCATATCTTGTTGATGAATTCAGAATCAAGAAGATTAAGTGATTGCATAGTTGTCGTGACTGTGGAAGGGTATAGAGAGATGTCTGTTTGAGGCAGAGTAGGCGCGTTATCTCCTCCGAGGTGTCCTGAGGTTGTGTGGTCCTTATGATGTTTTGCAGAGAGTTCTCTTTTACCAGTGAATGATATATGTTGCAATTTGAGTTTGGATCGCTTGTGGAAGTTGGCTTGACTATTACAAGGGTGAATGCGAGATTTGCAGACGATTTGAGATATTATATGGTTTGTGTTACATGGGCTTGCGAAGGATTTAGTTGAATTTTCGTGCGAGATTCTGGCAGTAATAGAGTGTGGGTATCGTGATGTTCTCGACTATTTTTTACTATGGCTTTGAGCCAAGTGGGGGAGTCTGCTATCGACGAGTTATTTGCACGATTATGTGTCATATTGGTTTCGGTTCGGGGTATACTGGTGAATCAGTTATGACTTGCAGAGGTCGAGATCAAGGATGACTCGGGTAAAGGAATTTCTGGATACAAGATGTATTATGCTCTATGGGTATATGGGAATGATAAAATAATTGAGTGGTTATTCCCGAAGGATGTAAGGTACATGGAGTAGGAATTTGGTCGATTGCTTAGGAGTGTGGACTACTCCCTTGGGTGTTGGTGTAATAATGGGGCACAAGTCGTTTGGTCCGTTTGTGTCATGACCCAATTTCTCCCTCCGTGAACCGTCATGACGGCACCTAGTCTCTACGACTAGGTAAGCCTAACACTTTTGCGGAAATGAAACTAAATCATGAACATTAACTACTAACAGTAACAAATATTAAATAAGCAACTGAATACCACTCGGCATATACAATTATCACCTCTGAAAACATACAAAATAATTCCCAAAACCCGGAATACCGTAAGTCACAAGCTACTAAGAAGTCTTAATCGTTCTATACATCATTTCTATAGAAAGAAGGAAAGCTGAACATAGGGGGATAGAGGGGGGACTCCGAGGATCTGTGAGCGCGAGCAGATGTACCTTGAAGTCTCCAATAAGTAGCAGCGACTGCAACTAGTGATGAGGCTGGTAAGATGAACCTCGATCTGCACATGAAAAATATGTGCAGGAAAGGGCGTGAGTACACCAACATGGTACCCAGTAAGTGCCAAGCCTAACCTCGGTCGAGTAGTGACGAGATCAGATAAGGGCCCTACTGCTATAAATATAATGAGATAAGACAAAATGAAATATCGCAGTAAAATAAATACGAAAATCTAACAGGAATAGAATCAATGAAAGGCAACAACTCCGAACACATGGATAATAATAGGGGATCTCCCGAGATACCGTCTCGTATTCCCAAACGTAAATGTGGAGGAGAATCTCCCAGAATACCGTTCTGTAATCCCAAAATAAATATGCAAAATAGGGGGATCTCCCGGATAGTTACATATGCTAGTGTGTTTCAATTAAGGAGAAAACAAATTATGACTTAGTGAAAAACGGAGTTTTACAACAAATAGCCTGTGTACGTACTCGTCACCTGACGTACACGACGCTCACATATCAAACAGTACCAAATCCTAAGGGGAGTTTCCTCCACACAAGGTTAGGAAGCCACTTACCTCGAACCAAGATCAAATCAAATCCGAAATCACGCTCTTGCCACGAGTATCCAACTCCGAGTGGCCCAAATCTAAATCAAATCAACTACATAACGTAAATATAGCTACAAATAACTAATCTAGCTAATGAAATCAAAGCTAAGACAAGAAAATAGAAAAACGCCCAAAAAGCCTCCCCGGGCCCACATTTTGGAATCGTGTAAAAGTCACAAAATACAATCACCCATTCACTCACGAGTTCACTCGTACCAAAATTACTCAAATCCGATACCAAAATCTCGATCACAACCCCAAAATTCGGCCTAAGAACTTTTCTTAAGGTTTCCCAAATTTTCACCCAAATCCGAAATTAAATGATGAAATCAAGCATAGATTATTGGGATTTAATCATAAAGGAGTTAGAAATCATTACCCAATAACTTCCTCCGAAAATCTCTCCAAATTTAGCCTTCTACCGAGCTCTCAATCAAATTTTGTCATATGAACTGAAACCCTCATTTTCAAACTTTAAATTCTGCCCAGTGGTTCCTTAATCGCGATCGCGAAAAAGGCCTCGCGATCGCGAAAAACAACTTCGCTCCCTCATAAATTTTCTTTACGTGAACGCGTAACACCTCATGCGAACGCGATGCACTAGCTGCTCATACCTACGCGATCGCAATTGTCCTCACGCGACCGCGAAGAGTAACACTCAAACTCCACTGCTGCTTCATTTCTTCTTCGCGAACGCGGCCTAGCCCACGCATTCGCGGTGCACTGCCTGATAACCTTACGCGATCGCGTCTTTATATTCGCGAACATGAAGAGCAATTTTAGCTGACCTCTCAGATGACCTACATGATCGCGAGATCTCCCTCGTGAATGCGATGAAGAAAAATATCTGCAATAACACTAGAAAATCTGCCAACTCCCTAAGTCCAAAAATGACCCGTTGAGCATCCGAAACACGCCCGAGGCCCCTGGGACCTCAACCAAACATACAACCCAATCCTAAAACACCATACGAACTTAGTCGAGCCTTAAAATCATGTCGAACAACATCAAAACACGGATTATGCATGGATTCAAGCCTAATGAACTTTGAAATTTCTAAATTCTACAAATAACGTCGAAACATATAAAATCTCATCCGAATGACCTCAAATTTTGCACACAAGTCATATTAAACACTACATACCTACTCCAACATCTGGAATTAGAATCCGACCCCGATATCAAAATTTCCACTACCGGTCCAAATCTCTAAAAATTTGACTTTCGCCATTTCAAGCCTAAATAAGCTACGGACCTCCAAAACACAATCCGGACACGCTTCCAAGTCCAAAATCACCCAACGGAGCTAACAGAACCGACGAAAATCCATTTTAGAGTCGTCTTGACATAGTTCCGACTACGGTCAAAATCCTAAGACTTAAGCTTTCATTTAGGGACTAAGTGTCCACAATCACTCCAAAAACCAAAACGAAACCTCCCGGCAAGTCACAATAGCAGAAATAGATATGGGAGAAGCATTTAATAGGGGATCAGGGCTATAACTCTAAAAATGACCGGCCGGGTCGTTACATCCTCCCCCTCTTAAAATAATCGTTCATCCTCAAACGAGTATAGAGGCATACCTGAAGTGGTGAAAAGATGAGGATAATAGTTGCGTATATCCTGCTTGGTATCTCAAGTCGCCTCCTCGACCGACTGACCCCGCCACTGAACCTTTACCGATACAATATTCTTTGACCTCAGCTTTCGAACCTGCCCGTCCAAAATAGCCACTAGCTCCTCAACATAGGATAGATCCTTGTCCAACTGGACTGAACTGAAATCCAACACATGAGACAGATCATTGTGATACCTCTAGAGCATTGAACCATGAAATACCGGATGAACTCCTGCTAGGCTGGGAGGTAAGGCAAACTCATAAGCAACCTCCCCAACTCACCGTAATAGCTCAAAGGGGCGAATAAACCTTGGGCTCAGCTTGCCCCTTTTTCTGAACCTCATAACGCCCTTCATAGGCGAAACCCGAAGCAGAACCTGATCTCCAACCATAAATGCAACATCGCGAACCTTTCGGTCCACATAGCTTTTCTGTCTGGACTGGGCTGTGTGAAGTCTGTCCTAAATCACCTTCACCTTCTCCAAGGCATCCTGAACCAAGTCCGTACCCAATAATCTGGCCTCGCCCGGCTCGAACCAACCCCCTGGGGACTGACACCGCCTACCACACAAAGCCTCATACAGTGCCATCTGAATGCTGGACTAATAATTGTTATTGTAGGCAAACTCCACAAGTGGCAAGAACTGATCCCAAGAACCTCCAAACTCCATCACACGCGCACGGATCATATCCTTAAGAATCTGAATAGAGCGATCGCATTGCCCCTTCGTCTGAGGGTGAAAAGTTATGCTCAACTCCACCCGAGTACCCAACTCTTGTTGTATGGCTCTCTAGAACCATGATGTAAACTGCATGCCCCGGTCAGAGATGATAGATACTGGTGCGCCATGAAGTCTGACAATCTCACGAATGTAAATTCGAGCCAGCTGCTCGGAAGAATAGGTAGTCATCATAGGAATGAAATGAGCTGACTTGGTCAGGCCGTCCACAATCNCCTGGGGACTGACACCGCCTACCACACAAAGCCTCATACAGTGCCATCTGAATGCTGGACTAATAATTGTTATTGTAGGCAAACTCCACAAGTGGCAAGAACTGATCCCAAGAACCTCCAAACTCCATCACACGCGCACGGATCATATCCTTAAGAATCTGAATAGAGCGATCGCATTGCCCCTTCGTCTGAGGGTGAAAAGTTATGCTCAACTCCACCCGAGTACCCAACTCTTGTTGTATGGCTCTCTAGAACCATGATGTAAACTGCATGCCCCGGTCAGAGATGATAGATACTGGTGCGCCATGAAGTCTGACAATCTCACGAATGTAAATTCGAGCCAGCTGCTCGGAAGAATAGGTAG
>AWOL01S0019829.1:3462-14973 GCA_000715115.1 Nicotiana otophora
GGCTCCTTGGACCGCAGGTGCAAGAAAATGGCCGCAGGTGCGAAAACCCTGGGCAGAAACCATAAATAGAACCCTTGGCGATTTTGGTGCATTCTTCACCATTTCTATTCGATTTTTGGAGCTTTAGGGAGAGATTTGAAGAGGGAATCAAGGGGGTTTCGTTGAGGTAAGTTACTTGAGCCCTAATACTTGTATATATGGTGATTTTTCGCTGTTAGTAAAACAAAATGGCTTAAGAAATGCAATGAAAATCGGCTTACCTAGTCATAGAGACTAGGTGCCATCACGACGCATGTGGTGGGATTTTGGGTCATGAGATTTTGGTATCAGAGCTCTAGTTTCATAGGTTTTACGAGTCACGAACAAGTTTAGTAGAGTCTTGCGGCTCGGTACGGAGACGTCTGTACTTATCTTCGATAGGCTACAGAACTGTTAGAAAATTTCCATTTCTTTCATTCCTGTCGTGCGGAATTTGTTAAATTTGAAATTTAAACCTTTGTATCTCCATTCTCTCACAGATGGTGAGGACACGTGCTACTGGGTTAGCTGAGCAGGCATTCGCACATACTGCTAAGGCTACAAGAGGCCGAGGCCAAGGTAGAGGTCGAGGAAGGGCACATGCTGCGACTAAAGCACCTATCAGAATAATAGTTGAGGAGCCACCAGTAGCTCCAGATGGGGGACGGGTACTAGAATCACCTGTTGTTACTCCAGTACTTCAGGAGACTTTAGCACAGTTCCTAAGTATGTTTGGTACATTAACTCAGGCGGGATTGATCTCTGTTGCACCAAACATTCAGCATATTGGGGGAGTAGCTCAGACTCCTACCACAACTCCAGAGCAGCGAGTTCATGTTGGACAGGTTCTAGGTGTAGTACCGGTACAACCTGTTATTCCGGTTCGACCTGAGGTCAGGCCTGAGGCATCAGAAGAAGAACAAAGGAGACTTGAAAGGTTTAAGAAATACGATCTGCCAACTTTCAATGGAACAGCTACAGAGGATGCCTAAGTATTTCTGGAAAAATTGTCACTCTATTCTCCGCACGATGGGTATTGTGGAGGTGAGCGGAGTTGGCTTTACTACATTTTAATTGCCAGACACAGCGTATCGGTGGTGGCAAATCTATGAAAAATGTACACCAGTCGATGCCACACCACCAACTTGGGATCGATTTTCGGAAATATTCTTTAAAGAATTTGTCCCTCAGACTCTCCGAGATGCATGGCACACAGAGTTATGTCAAGGCACTATGACAGTGTCAGAATATATTATCAGGTTCAGTGAGTTAGCCCGTCATGCACCTATCTTAGTTCCTACAATCAGAGAACGGGTCCGTAGATTCATTGAGGGGCTCGATTATGATATTAAATATGTATGGCTCGAGAGTTGCAAACTGATGCTCCATTTTAACAAGTAGTGGAAATTGCAAGGAAGATTGAGGTTGTTTTAGGCGAGGAAAGGGAGTGTAAGGAGACCAACAGGTCTCAAAGATCTGGAGGGTTCAGTGGATTTTATTCTTCAGCTAAAACACATTATAGTGGAGACTCGAGCAGTCGGTCAGCTCAGTCTGCACATCATATTACTCGGGGTGCTCCAGTTTATAGTGTACCACCGATACGAGATTCTTACAGTGGTTATTCCAGTTATCCGGCACAGACTCAGTACGAGAAGCCGCGACCTCAGAGGGGTTGTTATGAGTGTGGTGATACTAGGCATTTTATGAGAGATTGTCCCAGACTTGGGAGTGGTGGATTTCATCAGAACACTCCAGCTATAAGCTTTATTTCCGTTAATACTCCACATGCACCGTCAGCAAGAGGCGGAGGACATGCGAGTAGTGGGCGCCTAAGAGGTGGGGTCCCGATCCGTTGATATAATCACTATGATTTGGCTAAGGCCGATACACCAGATGGTGTCGTTACAGGTATGATCCTTATTTTTATTATAAAAGGATATTTTCCTTAATTTGATTCGATTCTGAATATTGAAGTGAATCCTCCTATTATGCTCCACTTATAGGTGAGCTTCGTAAATTTGTGACCCACTTATATGTGTATTCATGTTGGGAGATTTAAAGGTGTGAGCCTGTGTCTGTTACTTTATTTTTATGCACCATTGAGGGCTATAAGTCCAAAAGCAAAAATTTATTATTCAATACAGTGGGTTTAATGTGTTTAAAAATAATTGATTCCCATTTTTATGAATTATACGCCCTACCGGTATGAGGGTTCATTATATGTTGTGAAAATTATTTATGAAATTTGTTGAAAAGAAGAAATAAAGGAAATTGAGAATTTCAGTTGGCACAATGTGCAACAATTGTGATTCAGATTTGAGGACGAGATCCTCGCATTTTTACATGATGTGAAATATTTAAACCGGGCTGCAAGCCGCGATGGAAGTTATATAAGGACGAGGTCCTTGTGGTGAAATATTTATGAGTTTAAACAAAAAAGTTCCCTTTGTGAAATTAATTTGTGCAATAATATCAATAGGGAGTCTTGCCTGTTAGGCTTATTTGATAATTCTTATGTATTGTTTTGTTTATATTCAGCCATTTTCGTGCCGTAAACATTGAGTTTTAGCCTATGAGGTGAGTGCCCAGGTGGCGTTAAATGTGACTCATTAATCCGCGTAAGTAATCATGAGGTCTTCATGCCTCACATTCTGTTGTCAGTGTTGTAAAAATTCGAAATGAGTTGGTGGTTATATGAGATTAATTGGTGAAGCTAGAATTAATTATGAACAACTTTTAAGACCAGAGATGTGGTGATGAGCATACATATGATGTGCTTCATGTCTTGATATCATTATGATAAGGCAATGCTAAGATTAATGTTATTGATATATACCCTGTGGTATTTTTCTAGGTTGTGGATATGTTGTTAGGAGTTGTTTGGATGTTACTCTGGCAAGTGAATAGGCACAATTACAGGGGACACTCTGCCAAAATTTCTAAAAACTTTGGGAGTTAGTAAAATTTGGAGGGTTGAGAATTTGCAAAAGAAGTGATAAATATGTTATGTATTTGAGGGTGAATGATCCTAAGCAGGGAATAATATAGAACCCTAGATAAAGTTTTGAATTAATTCAACACTATTGAGAAAATTTATATGTGCACAGGCACGAGTTGCTATAGCCAGTTGAGACTAATGTTGTGCGTTGTTGTGAGAATTCAGGCATTTTTTTCAAATGATTGGAGAATTAGGGATTTTGCTTTAAAACTTATAAGAATGGAGAAAAGAAATAATCTCAATTGAGATAGTGTTGTCAGACCCGTGTTAAATTGTGGGAATGTAAAATTACTCACAAGTATGAGTGCAAGAATATACTCAGTAATTTAAAGTCCTCAGAAAGATTCTTAGCACGTTCGAGGACGAACGTTTGTTTAAGAGGTGGAGAATGTAACGACCTGACTTGTCGTTTTAAGAATTTACGCCCCGTTCAGTGGCTTAAGGTCTCGAGCAGCCTCGCAATATGTATTATGACCCGCGTGTGTGGTCGAGTTTGATTTCCGGATGATTCAGAGAGATTTGGGACACTTAGTCCCTGAGGTGGAAGCTTAAGCCTTAGGATTTTTACCGTAGTTGGAACAGTATGAAGACGACTCCGGAATAGAGTTTTGTCGGTTTCGTTAGCTCCGTTGGGTAATTTTGGACTTAGGACCGTTTCCGGACTGTGAATCTGAGATGTGTAGCCAATTTCGGCTTGAAATGGAGAAGGTCGAATTTTTGGAGAATTGGACCGGAAGTGGACTTTTTGATATCGGGGTCGGAATCCGATTCCGGAAGTTGGAGTAGGTCCATAATGACAATTATGACTTGTGTTCAAAATTTGAAGTCATTCCGGATTGATTTTATTTGTTTCGGCACAAGTTATAGAATTTGAAAGTTCAAAGTTCATAAAATTTGAATTGGGGTATGTCTCGTGGTTTTCGAGTTGTTTGTGGTGATTTGAAGGTTCGACTAAGTTAGTATGATGTTTTGGGACTTGATGGTATGTTTTGGTTTGGTTTAGACACAACACTTGCCTCACTCCGAAGGCCGCTTAATTCTCAATCACAACTTTTCCTTTGGAATTCACCTCCAAACCACTCGTATCTATTAAAAATGACTCAATAATATCAAATATTGCTAAAGGAATCAATTATATTGCATAAATAAAAATTTCCAAATTTTCCTCCAAAAAGTCAAAATATCGACCCCAGGCCTGCTTGGTCAAAACCCGAGGTTCGGACCAAAATTGTTTTACCCATTCACCCCCGAGCCCGAATATGTAATTAGTTTTGGAATACAACCTCAAATTGAGGTCTAAATCCCCAAATTCCCAAAATTCCTAGTTTCTACCCTAACCCCTAATTCTCCCATGAAAACTCTATATGGTTGAAAATTCAAGAAATGTAATGGGTAATTGAAAGAAAATGGTTTAGAATCACTTACCAACAATTTGGGGAGGAAATAACTCTTGAAAATCGCCTCTCACCGTTTGGTTTTTGAGAAAAATGAGTTTTTGGCTAAAATCCCGTTTTTGGGTTCTATTAAGTGTTGGGCGAGAGTGTTCATCACGTTCACAAGAACACTGTCGCGAATATAATTCCAAATCGGGTCTCAGCCTTCCAAATAAATATTTTGAATATAATTCTTTCAATTGAAAAGTTACCATGTGACACCTCATTTCGAAATCATCAACATACGGGTCTCTACCCATTTTCATATTTTTTGTAAATACGGGTCTCATCCCATTTTCATATTTCCACGGCACCTCATGCCCATAATTAAATCATCATATTTCCCCGGCACATCGTGCCCTCATTTCATATCTCAACTACACGGACAACTCACGTGCCAAATATCATTATCATTTAATCACAGCACCTCGTGCCCACATTACATATCACAACCACACGGACAATTCACATGCCAATATCCTCAATGTATATAAGATCCACATGATCAATTTATTTCCACTAAAGTGAGTTTAAACGTTTTAAAATCAAGTAAGAAATCAACAAAAAATTGAATTTATTTTTAGAAATCATATGGGTAAAGAAATTAACTTTGCACTTATATCAAAGCATCTAATAAATTACTGGTTTGGTTGTAAAACTATTTAATTTAAAATATAATAATAATTCATTTTATTTAAATCAACCCAATCATCGAAAATCAATAAGACAAACCAGAAATATACTTCTTCAGAGTCTCGTGCTAAAAAGCCAAAGTCAACACAATACAACTAGGAGCACAAAACACATAATAATAAAGTCAACTAGTACATCACAGAATAAGACAAGAATTTACATATTAAATGAAACAAAATCACCCAAGCCAAGAACATGAATTAAAATATATCAACAGGGCACTCCCGAGGTACCGCCTCGTAGTCCCAAATCATAAATAAATTCACAATATCTCATTTACTTATATCACTGCGGGAGCCTTCACATTGAATTTTAAAGAAATCATTTTTCCGAAACAGCATCCCGCATTTTAGCCACCCTTATCACACCGCATGACTTCTAGTAGTTCCCCTACTAGCCACGCATTTCGAGCCACCCTTATCTCACTGCATGCATTTCAACACCCTGACTTTATATCACTGCATGACTTCTAGCAGTTTCCCTACTAGCCACGCGTTTCAAGCCACCCTAATCTCACAGCATGCGTATCAATATCACAATATTTCACAAATCGCACCTCAAGTACCCAAATATCACAGCATAATATAACTTTCACCTCAAGTGCCCAAATATCACACATTAATATAACTTGCACCTCAAGTGCCCAAATATTACAGCATTTCAAAAATTGCACATCAAATGCTCAAATGTTACAACATATCACAGATTGCACATCAAGTGCTCAAATCTTACAACATATCACAAATTGCACATTAGGTGCTCAAATATTACAGCTTACCACAAAAATCAACAATACATTATTTTCTACAATAAGGAGCCCATGGCTCGACCATAATGTGCACAAAAATCTTAACAAAATATTCAGAAGTGAACAACTCAACAAAATAATATTTCACATAAAAATCAAGGTGACAATCACACCAAAACATCATGTAAAAACAATTTCAACAAACAAGGATCAAGGCATGACAAATAGAGGATTTAATAATTGCCAATAATTTCTAATTTAATACATAAGGGCGTCTAAGGATTTTTAATCCATGAAATTTGTACATATAAACCAAGTACGTACTCGTCACCTCGCGTACATGGTTTTCGATTACACAATTTGGCACATAAGACTTGATATCTAAGGGGTAATTCCCCCACTCGAGGTTAAGCAAGACACTTACCTCTTTGAAGTTAGGTCGATATTTCAAAATAGTCTTTTTGCTTGAATTGACCTCCGGACAGATCAAATTTATCCAAATTAATTGTATAACTTCATTAAAATTCATCAGAAACAATTCCGGATAATAATACGTCAACTTAAAATTTTATTCCAAAAAGTCAACAAAAGTCAACGCGGGACCCGCCCCTCGGAACCCGACNTCAGAAACAATTCCGGATAATAATACGTCAACTTAAAATTTTATTCCAAAACGTCAACAAAAGTCAACGCGGGACCCGCCTCTCGGAACCCGACATAATTTTCATGAAATCCGAACACCCATTCTGATACGAGTTCAACCATACCAACTTTATCGAATTCCAATAACAACTCGACTTCCAAATCTTACATTTTCGTTTTTGGAAGATTTTATAAAAATCTTGATTTTCCTCCATTAAATCCGAATTAAATGATGGATTCAAAGAAATAATCATGGAAATTAATCAAAACTAGATAAGGATCACTTACCCCAAACACCCATGGAAGAATCTCTCCAAAACTCACCTTATACCAAACTCCAAATTTGATTTTTGAGTTATGAACTCAAACCCCCATTTTTTGGGACTTTTAATTATGCTCAGATAGGCCTTCTTCGCGTTCGCGACCATAGCTTCGCGTTCGCGACGCACAAAAAATGTGCTGCCCAGATTCCTTCTCCGCATTCGATATATCCTCATCGCATTCGCGATGCATTCCGACCTCTGCTATTTGCGTTCGCGAGACACGGGTCGCGTTCGCGAAGGCTTAATACAAGGCAGGCCCCCAACTCCCTTTCCTCTTCGCGTTCGCGTCTGCCCACTCGCGTTCGCGTAGGCTCTCCTCATATATATCTTCACGTTCGTGGATTCTTCATCACATTTGCGATGGGCAAATCCCATCCGTCCAAAATCCTTCTTCACAAACGCGTGAGACCCTTCGCATTCGCGAAGAACAATACAAGATATCAGTTCCAGCAGTTGCAAAACAAGGAGAAATGATCTGAAACCATCCCATAACTCACCCGAGCCCCCCGGGACCTCAACCAAACATACCATCAAGTCCCAAAATATCATACGAACTTATTCGAATATTCAAATCACCACAAACAACTCGAAAACCACGAGTCATACCCCAATTCCAAATTTATGAACTTTGAACTTTCAAATTCTATAACTTGTGCCGAAACACATCAAATCAATACGGAATGACTTCAAATTTTTCACACAAGTCATAATTATCATTATGGACCTACTCCAACTTTCGGAATCATATTCCGACCCTGATATCAAAATGTCCACTTCCGGTCCAATTCTCCAAAACTTCGACCTTCTCCATTTCAAGCCTAAATTGGCTACAGACCTCAGATTCACAGTCCGGACATGCTCCTAAGTCCAAAATTATCCAACGGAGCTAACGGAACTGACATAACTCTATGCCGGAGTCATCTTTACACAGTTCCGACTACAGTAAAAATCCTAAGGCTTAAGCTTCCATCTCAGGGACTAAGTGTCCCAAATCTCTCCGAATCATCCGTAAATAGAACTCGACCACACACATGGGTCATAATACATATTGCGAGGCTTCTCGAGACCTTAAGCCACTAAACGCGACATAAATTCTTAAAATGACAAGTCGGGTCGTTACACTACGCACACACCAACCTTCTTAATAGTGTTGAAGTACTTCAAAAAATTTCTGGGGTGTTTCATTCTTCCCCGCTTAGGATCATTCGCCCTCAAACACATAACACAATTTGTCTCTTCTTTTGCACGTCTCAATCCCCCAAATTTGTACTAACTCTCAAAAGTTTTAGAAATTTTGGCAGTATCTCCCCTGTGATTGGGCCCAACCACCTGCTGGAGTAACACCAAAATAACTGCTACAACACATCCGCAACCCAACAAAACACCATAGGGTATATATCAATAACATTAATCTCAGTATTACATTATCGTAATGATATCAGGACATGAAGCACATCATATGTATGTTCATCACCACATCTCTGGTCTTAAAAGCTGTTCATAATTAATTCTAGCATCATCAATTTATCTCATATTAACCAGTACCTCGTTTCAAATTTTTTTCACAACACTGACAACATAATGTGAGGCATGAAGACCTCATAACTATTTGCCCGATTTAACGAGTCACATTTATTGCCACCTGGGCACTCACCTCATAGGCTAAAACTCAATATTTACAGCACGAAATTGGATGAATATGAATAGAAAAATATATAAGAATTATTAAATAAGCCTAACAAGCATGACTCCCTATTAATATTATTGCACAAATTAATTTCACAAAGGGATAATTTTAAACTCATAAATATTTCACCACAAGGACCTCGTCCTTATATAAATTCCACCGTGACTTGTAGCCCGGTTAAAATATTTTACGTCATATATAAAATGCGAGGATCTCATCCTCAACTCCGAATCAGAAGTATTTTGCACATTGTGCCAACTGAAATTTCAACTCTCTTTGTTTCTTCTTTTCAATATTTCATAAACAGTTTTCATTACACATAATGAATCCTCATACCGGTAGGGCGTATAATTCATAAAAATTGGAAACAATTATTCTGAAACACATTAAACCCACTATAATGAATAATAAAATTTACTTTTGGACTTATATCCCTCAATGGTGTACAAAAATAAATGACAGACACGGGTTCACATCTTTAAATCTTCCAAAAGGGATAAACATATAAGTGATCACAAATTTACGAAGCTAACCCATAAGTGGAGCATAATAGGAGGATTCACCTCAATATTTAGAACTGAATCAAATTAAGGGAAATTATCCTTTATAATAAAAATCAGGATCGTACCTGTAAGGACACCATCTGGTGTATTAGCCCCAGCCAAATCATACTGATTATATCAACGGGTCGGGCCTCCACCTCTTAGGCGCCCACTACTCGCCTGTCCTCCACCTTTAGCTGACTATGCACGTGGAGTATTAACTGGAATAAAGCTTGTAGATGAAGTGTTCTGATGAAATCCACCCCTTCCGAGTCTGGGACAATCTCTCATGATATGCCTAGTATCACCACACTTATAACAACCTGTAACGATCCGACTTGTCGTTTTAAAAATTTAAGCCTCGTCTGGCGGCATAAGGCCCTGAGCAGCTTCTTATTATGTGTATTGACTTGTGTGCGTGGTTGAATGCAGTTACCGGATGATTTGGAGTGATATGGGACACTTGGTCCCCAAAACGGAAGCTTAAGTCTTAGGATTTTTACCATAGTCGGAAGTATGTGAAGATGACTCCGGAATGGAATTTTGATGATGTCAATAGCTCCGTATGGTGATTTTGGACTTAGGAGCGTGTCCGGAAAATTATTTGGAGGTTCGTAGTGGAATTAGGCTTGAAATACCGAAAGTTGAATTTTTGGGAAGTTTGACCGGGGGTTGACTTTTTGATATCAAGGTCGAAATTCGATTCTGGAAATTGGAATAACTTCGTTATGTCATTTATGACTTGTATACAAAATTTGAAGTCATTCCGGATTTATTTGATGTATTTCGGCACAAGATATAGAATTTGAAAGTTCAAAGTTCATTAGTCTTGAATTGAGGTGTGATTAGTGGTTTTAGCATTTTTTTGATATGATTCGAGGCTTTGACTAAGTTTGTATGATGTTTTAGTCCTTGTTGGTATATTTGGTTGAGGTCCCGAGGGGCTTGGGTGAGTTTCTGGATGGTTTCGGACCATTTCTAGGCCATTTTTAATTGTTGGTTTCTGCCTACAGAGGTGTGCATCGCGATCGCGTTCACGAAGAGCAAACAGCAATTTGGGGCCTTGTGAATCGCGATCGCAGGAGCTCTTTCGCGATCGCATAGAACAAATCTCTGTTGCACTGACCCGAATTTGGAAGCTTATATCTCGCAATCTATAAGGAATTTGGAGATGATCAAAAAACAAAAGTTATAGCACTTGATGTCTAGTTTTCAGAAATATAAACCATTTGTCATTTGGAGTTGTGTGCAAAACATTATAGTGGATAAACTATAGGCTATCTGGGAAGAGTTTGGAAATCTCTATTTCATAGGGCTGACTTTGGAAGCTTATATCTAGAAATATATAAGGAATTGGGAGATGAAAACAAATGAAATTATAGCCCTTGGTGTCTAGTTTTCAGAAAGTTAAACCATTTGCAATTTGGAGTTTTGTACAAACGGTTATGACCATTATACTAGAGGCTGTCTGCAAGAGTTGTGGGAGTTTGTTCTTCGCGATCGCGATTGGTTTTCCGCGATCGCGAAGAGCAATTTTGGGGCTGAAAATTTTTGTGCTTCGCGATCGCGAAGAGTAAATACCTGGGCAGTAGCTATATTTCGAGGTTTCGGTCATTTTTGACATATTTGGGGCTATGGAGCTCGGATTGAAGCAATATTTTAGGCGATTTTCACCATATGGATTAGGGTAAGTGTTCTATATCCTAAAGTGTTTATATTTTATGAAGCTATGATTATATTCACCGTTTAATTTGAATTTTAATGGAAGAAATCAAGATTTTTGTAAAATCTTCCAAAAACGAAAATTTAAGATTTGGAGGTCGAGTTGTTATTGGAATTCAATAAAATTGGTATGGTTGAACTCCTATCGGAATGAGTGTTCGGATTTCATGAATATTTTGTCGGGTTCCGATGGGTGGGTCCCGTGTTGACATTTGCTGACTATTTGGAATAAATTTTTATAAGTCGACGTATTATTATCCGGAATAGTTTCCGATGAATTTTAATAGAGTTATACAATTAATTTGGATAGATTTGAGCTGTCCGGAGGTCAATTCAAGCAAGAAGGCTATTTTGGAATATCGGCCTAACTTGAAAAAGGTAAGTGTCTTGCTTAACCTCGAGTGAGGAAATTACCCCTTAGGCATTGAGTCTTATATGTCATTTGTGAAATATGAAAAGTAGTGTACGCGAGGTGACGAGTATGTACTCGGGCTTATACGTGCAAATATTCATTGAATTAAAGTCTTAGGCATTATTGTGTAGTAAATTGGGAAATTGTGGAAAATTATTAAATCATTTGTTTGCCATGCCTAAATCCTTATTGTTGAATTTGTTTTTATATGATAATTTGATGTGATTGTTACTTGAAATATTTATGAAATTTCGTGAGTATTGTTGGTTTAATATTTCTTGAAAATTAATTCC